>VMDR010008187.1:0-37492 GCA_007922815.1 Macrotus californicus | reverse complement strand
ATGAATGGAACATTTGTGAGGCCTAACCACAAACTGAGCCATAAAGAAAGCCTCAACAAATGTCAAAGAATTCATGAAAGTAATAGTACTTTTTTTATGTTCATTTTATGAAGTTCAAAAAATAGAGAAGTCACCCACAATTCTGCTACTCAGAGGTAATGACTGTTCATTTAGTGGGTTATTCTTCTCCTCTATATTGTTTTAAATAGAATGATATCACACTGGATATAGGGTGTTTTTTTTTTAATCTCACCTTTTTCATTTAACTTAATAAGCACTTTCCCATGTCAGTAGCAATTCTTTGTAACACTTCTGTTGGCTACATAATACTATTCCATCAATTGGATATGCCATAATTTCCTTAACCATTTCCTTATTGTTGAATAAGTTTTCCAAGACCATAAACATCTCTGTAATTAATTTTGTGGTATTTACAAGCACCTTTCATCCAAGGACCTCAAAGCACTTAAGAATGATCTAATTTTGCTCTCCAGCCAGAGATCAGTAAACAGTGTTTTTATTCCTTTCTGCCAGTACTACATCTTCTCTTGTAACCAGTGTGTTACCGGGAGATGTTTTATCCAGTCAAGGCAGTACCACCCCCTTTCTGTCCATTGTCTCCCTTGCACACCACACTTTCACATTCCCTGATACTGCACCTTCCTACAGGTGCCTCCTGGCTTAACCTGAGGCAAACTCAGTTTCAAAGGCTTGAACATGCTCATTGGGGTGTGATCCCTGTGGATGCCAGCAGCCTCTCCCTCCTACACTGTAATTTGAGCAAAAAGTGTTCCAGAAAGGACTCATGGATGCACACAAGTGTGGTGATTTCTGTGGGGAGGGGGGTATAAGGGAACTGAATGGTAATGGGGGAAAAAAAAAAAACCAATAAAGATAAATAAAAGTGTTCCTTAGAAAGATGCTGCGGTTCATCAAAGCCTGATAATTCATCTAACACTCATTTCACATGTGTGTGTAATGTCTAAGCATTGTGTATGTTAAACTAATATTTCCCTCTAATTTGCTTGTGTTGCAGAAGAGATTTGGGTCATTGTTTTTACCCTTCTATTTTTTAAACCCCCTTCTATTTTTTTAAATTATAAAATCATTTAACATCTTCTTTTGAAACAGCAAAGAGGTAAGTCAACAAGGTTCATGGAGTTGGGAAAGTGGACAAAGCAACAACCCAGTCATGTACTTCAGAAATGAAAACGGGAGACCACTGCTGCAGGGAGAACACAGCTGCTCTTCTGTCTGGTTAATTATGTTAAGAACGGGGCACTAAAACTTGTTCCCTCGCGAGTCTGTCACTTGATCTTCTGCCATACAGTGATTCGCTTTAATTGTCTTTTCACAAGAGCATTAGTTCATTTTTTAAGAGAGAAGTGCTTTTGCCTGTATCTTTCCTCTGTGGCCGGTCTGTCCCTTCCTCCCCAGCTCCCACACCCTCCAAACCGCGTACCTCACTCTCCTGCATTCTTTCTCTGGAATACCCTCAGGGGGCAGTTAAAGGGTGGGGGAAGTGGGTAACGTGACACCATCGACCACCGTGATCTTTATTGCTTCCACCCTCTCAGCTTCCAACTCTTCTTCAACCACTGGCAAACCATCCAGGTTTTGGATAGAGTGAGTGAAGGTGGCTATGAAATGTGCCCCTCCCAGGAATAAGCTGGCTAGCTCTTCAGATCCCACTCCTCCAATACCCTCAGGCATTGCTCTTCTGTCAATTTTGGTACCGCTTCTGACTGTCCCCCACCAAACTCAGGGACAAGCAGAGAGAGTGCAGCGTAAGGCCCTCAGACCCTCTGCTTTGCATTCCCCTAGGGAGAAAAGAGGTCCTTAAGATAGCTTAACCATCTCACTTCCCCCTTAAGGTGGTTAATAATAACAGCTAAAATGTAGAGCTAGTATGATGAAATGCTACAGAGAGCATGCTAAGGCTGTTACTATCTCCATTTCACTGACCGGGCATGAGGCAGAGAGAAATTAAGTGACTTGCTCACAGCCATCCCCCTAGTTAAGTGGCGGAGCTGGGATTTGAACTCAGGCCTGTGACTCTAAGACCCAAGCAGGCTTCAACAATGGGACCAAATGCTGGCAGTCATTTCCTCATTCCTTCACTCAACCAAGAGATATTTATTGAGCACCAACTATGTGCTGGGCCATGTTCTAGTGCTGGGGAGCCAGAGAGGAGTTTAAAAGGTCACTGGCCTCCAAGAACTTGCAACCTGGAGGAGGAAACCAAGGAGAAAGGATGCAGCCTCCAGGACATCACTGCTGCTGGAGAAGCCTTCAGTGTCCCCTGGGAGGCAGCCAGTGGGCACCTTCAGAGGATGATGACCAAACTCAACAACTAGACTTATCATAGCTGTTCTTCCTCTAGCCACTTGTTGAGCGAGATTTCTATTCCAGGCTGAGATTCTGGTGGTGACTTACCTCCCCTGGCGCCGCTGGCCACCCTGGAGTGTAATTTGAACGGGGATGCTGAATGGCTGCATGAGACCAAGGGGCTGGGCAAGATCGACCCCTTTCACCTGAGTCATAGCCTCTGAGGGCGCCGGAAGGGTGATGCTCAAGCATCAACGGAAGCAGGGTCCCAGAGGAAGCCACCAGTGTTCCGCATGGGCAGCCATCAAAAGCACCCCTGCCTCCAAAGCTGCGATCCGGTGGTGGGCGGCGCCCACTTTGCTGGACGGGTGGGAAGTCAGGCCAGGCCTGCCTGTGGCTCTGCAAATTCCAGACAAGGCTGAGCAGTCAGTTCTAGAAGCTCAAGAAGCCCCTGCATGGTTTTCTGCAGCCAGACTCCCCACGGTCTCCCAGTGCCTGGCCCCCCACCTCGTCATCTGTGTTCTGCCTCAGCAGCCAGGTACATCGCCATAGAGACCTAACCGCTTGTGGAAAGTTCTGAGGCCCAAGGGACCCTATATAATTGGTGAGGAGAGACATACTCAGTTTAAGGTTTATAAAAAGAGGAAATGTGTTGCCCTGGCCACGTTTCCTTTTTCACAAATTGTCTGTTAAGGTGTAATAGATTAGAGAATGGATTTTTTCTGGTTAATGCATGTTCCGATTAAGAGAATATTTCTATACCATATGTGATTTCCCAAATTTTCAAGAACCAAAGGACCACCAAATAACTCACCATTAAAGCTATGTCAAAAGTTTAAAAACTATCAATACCATGTTATCTTTCTTGGATAAACTAAAAGGCATTTGGGGATCTTTTAATAACCCCCAAATCATAAACATCAATTACCATTATATGGTAGCTTACTGGAATGCGGATGAGAGAATGCTAGCTCGACCACTTTTGCTGTATGTTTTTTAGTAAAGGTAATATTATCTTA
Source organism: Macrotus californicus (assembly GCA_007922815.1). Classification (NCBI taxonomy): domain Eukaryota; kingdom Metazoa; phylum Chordata; class Mammalia; order Chiroptera; family Phyllostomidae; genus Macrotus; species Macrotus californicus. The sequence continues at coordinate 34,145 of VMDR010008187.1, read as the reverse complement.
ACATTTTCCAAAACAGCATGAGCAAGATTTTAAGTATAATTTCATCTATAAACACCTATGTATATATAGCTGTATTAACTGTTACTTGCAGTTATTTTAATGTTGTTTAATGAAAATATATAATTTATATACTTCTGATTTCTATTATTTTTCTGTTACAGTTATGGACTAGGCCCTTTGTCAACTACTTGTTTTTAATAAAATGCAATTTGTAATAAAAACTGATGACAGAATTTTTTGCTTTCTGCCTCCTACTTGCTTGGCATTGTAGGTGTGTAATAATTTTTCTTTTTCAGATTTAGATGTGCTAATAAGTTCCCTTGCAATTTGGTATGTAACTCTCTTTGAAGAAGTGAATGATTTGCTGCTATTTTTATGTATTTGATTTAACCTCAGAAATATAATTTTGAAGCCGGTTGAGACCCCTACCTAGCACTCAGAATTTGCACTTGCCTTTGCTGGGACTTCCTAGTCATCCCCCTCTAATGATTCTAGTTCCTTTTAAGTAAAAATGTGCATGTATCATCTTTTAAAATTCACCTTAAGGTATTATGGAGAGAGAAAGTGCATGACTTTAAATTAATTTTAGTCTCAGTTCAAAAGTTCTGATAGGCCCAGATGGATTCATTCCGGGTCATGGACAAGTCTGGCCCTGGATATGTCTCAGGTGTAGCTGTTCCAATTAGCCACCTAAAACTAATCTCAGACCTAGCCTGTGCTTTGTTTTTGTTTATTTATTTTTCTTTCTTTTTAAAGAGGGCCAGCCTGGCCAGGTTAGACCGTCATCCTCACACGCCAAGGTTGTGGGTTTGATCCCCAGTCAGGGCACATACAAGAATCAACCAATGAATGCATAACTAAGTAGAAGAACAAATCAATGGCTATCTGTCTGTCTGTCTGTCTCTCATCAATAAACAAAATTTTAAAAAAGAAATAAAGAAGGCCAAGATGGCAAATGAGAAGGAGGACCATAGCCTGTTGCTTTTTGGTTTTCTTCCTGGTGCTCCTTCAGTTGGTAACTGACTACCCTCTCTGTCCACCAACACCAGACCACTCCCCTAGTTCCCCTATTGCAAGTCCCATCCACCCATAGACTGTACTCAAGGCTACCTCTCAAGAAGAATCTAGAGTGGTTGTTATAAGTTGTAATCCCATGTGTCCATTCAGGAACATGGCAAACTAAGACAGTAATGTGGTCGTAAGAGCCACCAGGTACTTGGACCCTCATTGCACATCGGGACCTCTGGTCCCACTCATGGTCTCCTAGATCCTCCCTGAATTCCTAGCTTATTTCTCCTTCTCAGAGCTCCCGGAGATCACTTCCTTCTCCACAGAACATCAGCTAGGGATGAACTGTCAAGCTGCCATGTGGGCCTCCTCCCTCTCTAGACCAGAGTCTCTAGGTGCTGGGTTCAAATCTCAGCTTTGTAACTTCAAGTAACTCTTTAAACATTCTCTGCCCTGGTTTGCCTCAGTAAAAAGGGAGTAAATAAAACTCGGTGTGAGTTGTATGTGTATGGAAAAACTTAATTAGTGCTTATAAACTGTTGTGAGATTTATAGATTAAAAGGGATGTTATTGCAAAGTGCTGGCTTCATGAATTCCTGATTCCAGAGTCCGGAGCCATTTTCTTTTGCGTTTTATAGATGCTTTACTCAAGAAAAATAAGAATCATCTCTTTAAACTACTTCCTCCTTCTTGTTCACATTCTCTCAATTACACACTCCGATTAGAGCTAAGAATTCCTTTGTAACCGAAATTCTGCATGTTCAAGAGAACTGTATTTCTCTTTCCAAGTTAACAGATGCACAAATCACCTACAACAACCACGAAGTATATAAAGTATATAAGAAGCATGTTCTTTACATGTCTCTGTGTATTTGTATGCAGAAAAATAAATAAACCCCTAATTGAACCATCATCCCAGTATGAGTAGTTTTTGTTGATGTAAGCAACAATTTAGACTATAAAGTCATATCTGATCTTACACTCTCTTTGCAGGGGAAAAGAAAATAGCAAGGGAGTATGATCTGTGCCACCCACTTAGAGTCTTTGATGGAATCTTTTCTTCTTTTTCAATCTTAATGACAATCTCCAGCCACCTTTGCCAATCAAATCGACACTGGCATGTGTCAGAGAACCCAGCATCACCTCCCTGCAGGTGTTCTTCCTGCTCTGATGAGTAATGATACTAGTGACTAACATTTATTCAGCTCTCATTATTAGCCAAGCATGGGTCTAAGTCTTTACATGCTTTTTCTCTACATAGCAGTGATTTTCAACCAATGTGCCACACAAATTTTTAAAACATGCAATACCCAACTATTTAATCAGGGCCACTGACCTCTTTTCCCTTAGACTGTCACATTATAAAAGGACAACAGCACATAACAATAGCTGTCTGGTGCAAATTAATCAAAATTATGCCTATTTTTTGCCAGCTCAGCAAAAATTAGTTTTTTTGGTGTGCCACAAAATTGTAGTTATTAGTTTAGGTGTGCCATGAGAGAAAACGGTTTAAAATCATTGGTGTGTAGCACTAACGGGAGCCACTTCCAAGCAACTGGGTTAGGCCTGAAGATGAAAACATCTGGCTTTCCCTTTCTAGAGCTTCCATTTATATCCCCAGCCTGTCCACAGTGTGAACTAAAGTTCAAAATCACAGTTCTGAGGATCTGCAAGATTCTTAATCATTCTACTCAACAAGCATTTAGTGAGCGTCTCCTAACATAGATTGCACTTCTGTCACATATCCCACGGCAATGGTTCTCAAAGGGGACAGTGCCACCCGCTGGTGGGCATTTGGGAAATCTGTGTAGTTTCTTGGTTGTCAGCACGAGTAGAGTGAGCAGACAGCCAACTGGGGCAGAGGTCCTGCAGGGCACAGGAAAGTCCCCGCACAAAGGGCCGCCCTGAGCGCTGTGGAACTTTCTGTGTCCCACCGGACAGTCGTCTCAGTGAAAAGCCTGTTTACAATGACCTGAGCCAGAAACCTGACTCCATTTTCCACATAAACACAAAATATCTTGTGTTCGGGAGTCATTGCATTTTTTCCAAAATCCAGTGAATTTTCCAAAAATGTGTCTACTGTGTAGATTGGGGGAAATGTGCACTTGTTTTGTTCAGAACTTTATCAAAAGTTCTTCACGTTTTGGAAAGTCACCACCAGCAAAGCTGTTCCTGGTGTTCGAGCTGCCGACATAGTAAGACAGACAAAGCGGGTTTCATCTGTCACAGCCACGCTGACCGTCCACATAGATGTCAGTGCCTGTGCGGCTCGCTGTGCTGCCGACAGAGCCATGCGCCAGTGTTCACACAGAAAATCACAGACTTGATGGTGACCTGCTTGAATTTATCCTGTATAAAACAGCTTGGGCATTATGTTGTTTTTAATGTATGTGGATAGGTTACTTCACCTACGAGTCTCATTTCAGGAGAGTAAAGTATTTGCTGTGAAGTGGCCATTGCGTCTGAGGGGATTGAACACTGCTGCTCTGCTAGTTTAGGAAGTGAACAATTACGATTCAAGAAGCTTTTTTAAGCTTGACTCCACATGTTCTTTTTCAGATGCCCTGATAAAGTGTGCCAGCACCTTTCTTGGGTCAAATGGGGTATGTCTACTTAAGTGGACGTGCAGGCCCATCTCAGTCAGCTCATTTGGGGGTTATTCCCAGTCACCCTCTAAGGTGACTAATATTATTCCTGGGTTACAACAGGGAATCTGGGGAACAGAGGAGTATTCCCAAGTCCACAGTCAGTCAGCTAGGGAGGAGAGGGTCATGGGCCCAACAGCCCACCCTGCTGCTTTCCACTGGAGAACAGCGCTAGTGTTTGACCTCTGCTCCCCCTTTTTCTCCTGAACAACTCAGGGTCTGACTTTTCTACCCCATCACTGAAAGGTTGCTTTCTTTAAGGTTAATAACCTCAAAACGATCAAATCTATTCTAGCACATCTTTCTTGTAATAGAAAATTTTAATTACTTGTCTCACATGATTTTGTTAATTCACTGTTTAATTCTACCAGTGGCTCTCAATCCTGAGGACATCTGGATTACCCATAGAGATTTTTTACATTTACACTTTTTTATTTCTATTAAGTAATACATAACCATGGCTCACAACTTGACAATGAGGGGTTTGCCTCCTGTCTCTGGAGGCAAACAGTTTTACCAGTTTCCCATGTATTCAGGAGCTTTTAAAAAATACAGACTGTTTTCCAGGAAATTCAGGTTTAATAGGTCAGTGTTTTGAAAAATAAAGGTAATTTTTACTCACTGGCAAGGTTGAGGACATCTAAATTCTTTCTAAAGTTTCTGGCCTCTTTCTGAGTCACCAGGATTACCAAGTAAGTGTTTTCTACCATTTGGAAAATTAAATGCGACACTATCTCTCCCCAGATGAGAACCCTTCGGTGGCTTCCCATGCTAAAACTGCCACACAATTGAAAGGGTGTTCTGAGGGGAGGGGGAACAGTCCTGTGGTCAAATCCACTCCAGAAATGCCCTAGTATCATGTCCAACACTAGGAAATGCAAAAAGCACATTAGCATACTGCCTTCGCTTAGCTTTGTTTAAATGTCAATAATGACTGCGAAGCCCCTTAGTCCAATATCTGACTCATGGCATGGGCTAAAAGGATGTTCATTCCTCTTATTAACCACTCTATTCTATACCCTCTAACACAGTCTCCTTTCTGAGACTTTTCTCACTCGTAAATTCTTAATAAACCACTCATAGCCATTTGTTTAATTCCTACTTCCCTCATTGGCTGTAAGCCCCATGAGCACGGGACCATGTGTGTTGCTTCTCTCTGTGCAGCTTCCCCCACCCTCCCTCCCACTGCCCTCTGCCTATCACAGGATGACGCACAGTGCTCACTAAAACAGGTGCCCCTTGCACAGCACTGACGCTGTTTGTTAAATCAGTTTTCCCCGTGAAACCCTTTTACCATGTAAGAGTATTCATCATCACACAGACCAACACTGTCTGGGTTAACAACACTGGCCTGTGGGTTAAAATTCAGGTTCCTTACATGGCCCAGACAATGCTGGTTGGCCTTGGGCCACTCCCTATCTGTGTTTTCCTGTCTTGCTCTTGCTGTCCCCTCCCTGCTGCCCACCCTCTTGTCTGACCAGCTTGTATTCATTTCCCCAAGATTTCACCCTATCATGGCCCTCACCAAATGGGCCTGAAATTCTTTACCCTCCTGCCTTGCATTGCCCTTAGGACTACCAGATCCTCAGACACAAAGACTTGACCTTACTCATTCTGTCCTCAGTTCCTGGCACAAGCCTGTGATGTAATACACAGCTTATAAATGGCTGGTGAATAAACAACTGACTTTCTTTTACAATTAAAATTTCATTCTCAGAATCGCATTACACAAAATTATCAAATGAATTAGGTTTTCGGATCCCAAATCTCTAATAACACAGAGGCTCAGGGGATGCACAGAGTGAAATCAATGCATTGAAAGTGAACAGAAGGAGCCTGAGCTAACCCTCTTGTTGTGCATCACTAAATCTACACGTGGGCGGAGTAAGGTAGGCACCCTCCCAGCATAGCCTTTTATGATTAATGAGGCTGGCCTCACACAAGCTAGTGACTATAACTCAGGTTAGATGAAAATAGAGTCGTTCAAGAGCTGAGAACGTCAGAACCATGACTCTGGAGTTATCCCAAGTGGGTCAGGACACATAACTCTTTGGACCTCTGTCCTAGGCTTGTGAATAAGAGCATGTGAATAGGAGAGTGGCTCAGATAAACTTAACTTGACACAATAACAGCAATGCAAGCTCTTCCGCTGATGAGTGACCAAAGTTTCAAAGGCTTCTTTCTTCAGTGATGTGGTTGTTGGATAAATGGCTATTAAATCAGTTGGTTTTATTATCTATCCTGACTTGTCTCTTGCATCACAAATTCAAACATCCAGTTTACTAATGCACTCACCGAGTTGTATGTTCCCACACAAATCATAACTAAGTGTTAGACCAGGGATCCAAAGGCAAAAAGCTCACAGTCTAACCAGGGGGAAAGATCAGTAAGCAAGTATATAATGTTAAGCGGCAGATGGATAATTAAAGATCGGAAAGAAGTGCTCCTGGGGCAAGAAAGAATGGATGCCTAGTATTGCTTCGGGGGTCATGGATGGAAGGACTTTGACAGGACAATTCTGAGCTGAACCCACGAGTCTGGAGTCTTTGACAAGAGGACAAGAGTGTTCTGGCAGAGGGCCTGAGACAACCAAGCGGACGGCACTCAAATTCAGCCCCACACAATCCGTCACGTCTTCTCCCCGGTATAAACCAGACATGATGTAGTCTGAGCAGCCAAGAATTGCTCAGTATCATTCCATAGTTTATTGAGCATCTACTAGGGAGCATGTGCTGTTCTAGGCCTTCCAATGTAACAGTAAGAATAAAAGCATAAGAGGGGAAATCCCTGCCTTCCAAGAGCTTTCTTTCTTTCTAGAGATAAGAAACAAGAACCCAGATAAAAGAATTCCAAATACAGCAGTGTGATGAGGAAAGAGAAGTGGGGTGATGCCATAGAAAGAGGTGAGAAGAGGGGAGGCAGCATTGACTAGGAACGTGGCCTTTAAGCAGAGACCTCAATGGCAAGAAGCTAGCCAGGCTAGGGAGCAGAGCATCGCAGACAGGGCACAGCCGCGCAAAAGTCCGAGGTGTGAAAAGTTTGATCAGCTGGTGACCATGGCAGGGACACCCAAGTGGGAGAATCAGAAACTAAGTGTGTGGGAAGAGGGGAGCCCAGTGGCCCCCAGCCATTCAGATAGTCAAGCAGAGCAATGCTCTGGGGCATCCAGGCTGTAGCTGATCTTCAGGAGTCAGGATGATAGTTCATCACTGAGGGACATTTGTCCATGTGGGCCCTAATCAATCTGCCAGAAAGTCAGAAGGGGATTGCTAGAGTAAAGTAGGACACCCAGGGCCCAGCAATTGGACTGGTCCTTAAGGCAGAACCAAAGTGTTAGGACTAAGAAACGGACGCTGAGGCAGCTTGCTATGTGCTGAAACTCAGGCCACCCAAGCATCAGGACTCACACCCAAAATCATCAAGCCCTGGGTCCAAACTGCCAACAAAAGACCACAAGTCCTAGAGGAAGTCCTGGAAGACATAAAGGCTAGACCCCTGGACTACCATGAAACCAGATCCAGCTAGACCGCTGGACCCTAGGGCCAGAAGAAGGAACCCCACCAGATATCGGACGGCATAGGAAGAAGAGAGTGGTTATTGCTTGGTTCTCATCAGGAATGGCTCAAGAACTGAAATGGGAAGGGAGGACATAGTTGAGAAACTGGGAACTGTCTCTGTCTGAGAGCTCTGTCTTCATGGCGGCAGCATCCACCCCATCAGTCACCCAGGCTGGAAGGCTGAGTCATCTCTTCTCCTTCAGCACCACCTCCACCTCCACCCACTGTCACTGAGTCGCTACAGGCTGTTGCTAACTCCTCTGAACTGCCTCCTGAATCTGCGCCCTGCTCCTATTCACACTGGAACTGCTTTTGTTGGGTGTTCTCTCTCACACGGCAGAGAGGAAAACACGAGGACTATAGCGTCAAACAGCCTGGCTCTGAGCACTGGCTCCTTGGTTACTAGTGTCAGGTTAGATACTTAACCTCTCTGTACCTCAGTTTCCTCACCTGTTGAATGAGAATAGTTATAGACTTCACGGAGTTATAAGCGTTGGTGGAAGAGCTTTGTAAAATCAAAAACTCTCTCTAGCCCTGGTCATGTGGCTCAGTTAGTTGGGGCATTGGCCCATACACCAAAAAGTTGCAGGTTCAATCCCCAGTCAGGGCACGTACCTAGGTTGTGGGTTTATTCTCCATTTGGGGCCCATATGGGAGCAGCCAGTTGATGTTTCTCTCTCACATCAATGTTTCTCTCTCTCTCTTTTTCTCCCTCCTTCCCTTCCACCCTCTCTAAAATCAATAAACATCCTCAGGTGAGGATTAAAAGAAACTCTCTATAAACATAGGTATTTGTAACTAAACAGAACTTACATTTTCTGAGATCTCAAGATAGTGTCGCATAAAAAAAGAAAACAAATCCAACCTCAAAAGATTTAAACAAGAAATGCCAGCTTTTATGGAAGTCTCTTAATATTCTTTGTTTTAGCAGCCAACTTCTACTCTCCCTTCTGCCAGTGGCCCGGATTCCTGTGACATACCCCGCCCACCTGCCCCTTCACATCAAGGACACAGGGTGACTCAGCCCTGGCCAATCAGATATTCACAATCCTTTGATCAGATGTGTGATTCAGGAATAGGCATGTGACTGAACTGGAGCCAATTAGACATAAAGGAACTTTTTCTGGGGTTCGTGCCCGTCATTTCCACTGCAGGGACGAGCACTGGGCCCAGACCGTGCAGTTCACATGTGCTATCCCCTCACCCTGCTCAGTTGCAGGGACTGGTTTAAAGATGAACACATGGCCCAGGCAGAGAAAATGAGAGCTTTCTCTGAGGACAATGCTGGGACAATGGAGGAGAAGCCATCTGTTTTCATTCAGGGTTGCTAAGCTAGGGAACATGGGCCTCTGGCCGTTGCCACCCATTTTACCTAGGGCATGAAGGGAACCTGCCTCAAGGACAGGCAGGAAGGTATACGGAGGAAAGTCACCTGGATGACAGCATTTGGACTTCTAGACCCAGCTGAGCCTGAAGCTAGTCCCCTCCTGCTTGTACTTCCCTGTCATAGAGTCAATGAATGCTCTTCCCTCTGAGTTAGACAGAATTGAGTTTCTGCCATTTGTCTCTGAAAGAAAGAGTTGATTTCTGAGCCGTTTCAGTAAAAGGAAGGAGTTCTACCAAAATATTAAATAAACATTTCTATTTTCTGCTTTCCTTTACAGAAAACTTGACCCAGTCACAAACTTCTAAAGATAATGAAGAGTACAGAACCCATCTTTAAATGCCTAATGATCTATAAAGGAGCAAATAACCTAGAAAGCCAATTTGCTCTTTGTGCCAATTATTAATAATATGTTGAAGCCAATAACTATCTGCCCATATTAGCACATTTAAATTATTAGACACACATTATTTTGGCAGCAAGGAAACAGGCCCTCCTTTCAGGACACGTTATAGTATATTGTTTCCAAAATACACAATTAGGTGCCTGGCTTTGCAGCCACACGGGCAAAATGATCGGCACCTTCGTGGACTGCCCTCTCTGGTTGACCCAAGCTGAAATAGCTGGGCCATATTTTCCTGCCAATTTCAAAAAGGAAGGGAAACTGAAAAGGAAACCCCAGAAGTCATAATCCTGGGCTGGATCACAAGCACTGGATCCTGTATCCCCTTTTTCAAATGGTGTGTTATAACATGGCCTCTCGATTCTTACCAACCTTTCATTAATAAGCACAATTTATTTTCATTGCTTCCATCAGGAGGAGGGTTACAGAAGCTTGATCTGACAAACCTGGTACGTGCCCTGCCGTGCTTCTGTCTTGGGTGAGCTGACTGAGGTGGGTGGAGGGAGGGGTCAAGTGTAAGACAACAGCACAAACTGCCTGGGAAATTGGAGGGAAAACACTCTCATTTCCTAACTCGGTGCTGGGTCTCTTTGCAGTTTCTCTACGAAACATTTCCTGTCCTCTGGGAAGCTGAGGACTTGCTGAGCCTCTTTGCCTCCACATGAATCCTGTTAGTACAGAAAACATTTTAAAAATCTATTCATGGATTTCCCTCTTTGGCATTTCCACGTGCGTGACCTTTCTCTAGTCAGACAGCTCTCTGGGGCACTGAGGCAGAGAAGGGGATACAGGGCTTTTACAATGGGAAAGATAAGAGAAAAAGACTCACTATTCAGGCTCTGGCCTCCAAATGTGCGATTTAGGGTCTGCCGTGGCACAATAAATCTTGAAAGGCAGGTTCTGTCAGAAAAAAAAGAAAAGGATTTTCTAAATACCTTTATGTGTCTTTTAAAGAAGCAGATCAGGTGAACTCAGGTCTGGGCAGCTCAACTTCTTCAAAACCATAAGAGGCTGTGGCTTCTTTTCCCCTAGAACACAAGGCTTGCAGTGTGAGGCAAGAGTTCTGGGTGTTACAGAACAGACCGGGGCGGGGGGGGGGGGGCAGTGAATGATATACTATTACCGAATGGACCCACCCTTGTGCTCCAGGGGTCCCCCACCCCATACTAGGTTCGCCTTGCCCACCACCAGGGAAAGACGTCTCTCAATGCCAGAGATTGGTGAAAAGGAAAGGGATTATTTATTTAAAGAGTTATACAAGCTTAAGAGTAATGACTTGATGTCTTCACTGAGATCCCAAAGTCCTTTAGAATACCCACAAGTGCACAGTCCTTCCTTCCCCCTCTGCCTAGTCCAGGGTACCGTATCTCAGAAAAAGAAGTAGAAGTCCATGGCTCGGGCAGCCCCTCGGTTCCAGCACCATCAGCTGTGTTGCCACAGTGATCTCCAGTTAATCCAAACCCACATGGCACCTTCTCCTGGCCCTCCAGCAAGAGTCCTTTCACCCCTTTCCTTCCCAGCAAGGTCTCTCCTGCTTCCTAAGCCACATGGCAAAAAGGGAGAGGACCCTAAAGCCACATGGTTCACCCCTGCTAAAGCTGCATGGTTCTTCTCTGCCCAAGCCACGAGGTCCCAAAAAGACCCCGCACGGCTGCAGCACCTGGGTTTAAATCCCAGCACCAATCTTCCTCTACCTCAGCATTTCCGACTCCTCCCACAATTGGCCACAGCTGCCAACATTCCCTCTTTCCCAGCTTCACTGGGCTACCATAGTAAGTCCAAGCAGGCATGGCCCTGTGGTGTGAAGCCAATCATCTCCAAGCTCTTACACAGGCTCTGTAACCAGGGGGAGTTGCCTCCCCATTATATCCTGGGTTGAAGTCACTCCCATCCCCCTGGCTCAAAGCATGGCCACAGCTATTTAACATATCCATGAAACCAGTTAAAGGTTATAGATATGTTAACTGACCATTCTAGAGGTTATCTGCAAAACTGTTGCTATTCAAAACAACTCTCAATGGCCCTGCTCCATGCATCCCATCCCCCAGCTCAGACGTGTGGGGGTGAGGACATCCTATATATCTATATTTTTCTAATATTTCCTGGACACCGAGTTCTAGACCCCATTACAAATCCCTATTTGGGACGCCCCCCCCCCCCCTTGGCTGCACCCTGTTACATGGGGGTGAGAAATCCCAGAGGCCAGCCCGAGCCGAGCACACAGTGAGCACTCAATGACTGTTCATCTGCCTGGGCAGGAAACACACAGGGGTGAGGGCACCGCTAGGGAGCTTTCCTACCTGGGCACCGTTAGCATTCAGGGCTAAATTTTTCCTCATTGAATTATGAAGTCTAGAAATCAGAAGAATCCAAGACAGATACTCCACCCGCGATCCCTCTACTCCAAATTAGGAAAATGGTCGAAATACATTCCCACTGTGTTCACATCCTGTGTATCTGTTTCTGGTTGGTTTCGTGCAGCTGTGACCCAAACTCAGCACTATCACAGTTTGGAGATATAAACAGTTTCCGCTCCAGAGCCACATCTGTGACATTGAAAATGAGGCCAGAAGGTCACTGAGTTGTTTCTCCGAAAGTGGGTAGAACATGGAACAAGCCAGCCCTCGAGGCTCAGTCAGCCCAGCAGGTGAGACCCCACTTCCTCCTCATGTGAGCTCATCTCTATGCAAGTTTTTCTGGATGCACAAGAAACATCAATAACATAAACCTTTTAAAACTAAAGCACTCTCCTGGATGAAAGTGCAGAGGGGAAACCTCATAATAATACGATAATTGACTAGATGAAAAGATCCACAGATTGGGAAAATGGGTCAAATAAACTTAGAATAAATGGTAAGGCCAGTGTCACTCATTCAAAAAATAGTTGTTGAGCACCTACCACGCACCCAGCGCTGTAACGAATCACAGGTCGGGGCTCCCTGCCACTACGGAAGCCAATACTCAACAGGCAAGTGCTGATGTAAAGGGAAGTGGTTTATCTGCAGACCGCAACCATCTGGAAGATGGGAGGCTCACATCTCAAAGCACATCTCCTGGAAGATGGGGGACTCATGTCGCAAAGCCCATCTCTACCTCTCAGTGAAGGCAGAGGTTTTTATAAGGAGGAAGAGAAGAACAGAACAAAAAGATCAGGGGAGGGGATTGAAAGGTTCTCTACGTGCACACGAGCACAGTCCATTCTGATAAGGCAAGTGATGGTCCTATGTATGTCATCCTGGCTCCACGGCTGTAGGTCAGCAAATCTCCTGGAGCTGGGATGTTTAAAGGTTGGAGTCTATATATTTTGAAACTAGTTCCTGGGATTCTTACACAAACACGCTCTTCATGTATAAGCCACATATTAGTCAGAGTCAGCACTTTCAGAAACGATGTCAAAAGAGTGGTGGGGTAGGTCACAACTCCCCACCGTTACAGTCTTCCACTGTTCCAATGCCAGGGTGAAAAAGTGTACTCAGCTAATCTACTAACCACCCACTCCACGCCAGCCCCAGGGAGAGCCGCTGCAGAGGGGCTGCTCAGGCTGTGCACTGCACACCTCTAGGAGGTGCCATTCATACCAGCTACCCTGTGAATGGTGCCCCTGGGAGTTTGCAATACTTCCAGAGGCATTCATATTCCTGCTGGTGACAGAGCTATAGAGGAATAATTATGTATGACAGGTGCAAGAATAAAGGTAGATGTGAGGGGTCGTAGGAATCTGGTCAAGTAATAAAATAGCTCTCTGTCCATCCTTCTTGCCATTCACAGCTTCCCCTGGTTATGGAAGCAGCAGACTGACCACATTCCCATCCCAGCCCTCTCTCTTCTTAGAAAAGTGCACCATGGTGATTCCTGGTTCCTCACTGTGATTCCCTCTCTAAACCTCAGCCACTGAGAGCCCTACAGCCAGGGCCCACATTTCTGTATTAGAAAAAAAAAAAAGCTAGAAGTATTAATAAAGATTATTTTTTCAAAAATATGACTTAATGACTCAAAGGTAGTCATTTTCATACCATTTATTTTCAGGGACAGTTTAATATTACATGCCAAGAATGTTTTTAAATTTTATTTATTGATTTGAGAGAGAGAAATGTCGACTTGCTGTTCCATCCATTCATGCACTTACTAGTTGCTTCTTGCATGTGCCCTCACAGGAGATCAAGCCCAGAACCCTGGGGCATCCGGACGACACTCTAACCAACGGAGCTACCCAGCCAGGGCCACATGCCAAGAATTTTTAAGCATATCTCCATCCTTCAACAGGAAGAATATGACTAATTTCTCTTTTTAACATTATTTTGTGGAGACAAAAAGTGAGATGCTAACAAGTTAGCAATTTACCTGAGATTATATAAGAAATAAGAAGAGCTCGGTTGGAACACTTTCTAATCCTGCTCTGGGTAGATCTCTCTAAGTCATACACCCTTTTGCCTTATATTACTTGCATTTTCCAAACAGGAAATGAGGACTAAATCTAAAGTAGAAAAGATTGATGTGTAACAGCCCAATAATTGAGTTGTAAACCAAACAAAAATCAAAGTAAAACTAACATTTTTAATCCAAGAGACCACACACATTGATTATGCACAAGTAACACTAAGGACAGCAGACCCAGCGCTGTCAGTGGAGGCTGACTTTCCACGGTGATTTGTAAGACACCCTTAGCCACGTGACACCCTATAGGAGCCGTGCTATGGGGTTTTCGGTAGTCCTGAAATTGATTTATATCATAACACATGTCCTACGTCCTAGATCTCGCTTTTACAGACAAAGGGAAAACTGTCTGTTACTCTTAACTGACTGTAGCCATGGAACCCGAAGCCTTGATATATGTAAGGAATAACCCAGAGAGAATCGTCATTCCCCAAGATACACTGATAGATGTGCTGATAGAGAGCTGGAGTTTTTCTGCTGAATCAGGGAACGCATACAGCGAACCTTGGAGAAAACAAGGGAATGAGTAATGGGGGGAAATGAGGTACCTTGTTAAAATGCTTTGGAAAAAATAAAACCAGAAAAGGAATAAAACCTTTTTCTCTTCTTGTTTTGGTTTTAAGATCAAGTTGTTCCTCTGCTGATAAATGACAAAAATCTGCCTATCAGGACCAGCCACACAGGGTCTGCACTCAGCTCAGCTTCTGCCACAGGTTGGCAGCCTTTAAATAATCAAAGAGAGCAACCATGTCTCCTCTCCAAAGACTGCTCCTTCCGCAGGTTGATCATGCTCAGTCCCTTCAACTCTTCTTCACAAACTGATGCAGGCTTTGGACCAACAAGACTGAGTTCCATTGTCCTCCAGGTGATGTGCCCTGAGAACCCTAAGATGACTGGGATGCTGTCCCGCCCCTGCGCATGCCACCTCGGGGCTTATTTCCAATAGGCAAAAAATGATGCAAATACGTTGATATGCAGTGAATTAAATTATAATTCAAAGTAAACTGTGTTGAAACAGTGTTTACCCTTCGCATACTTTTCTGAGAATCTTTATGTACAGGGCCTATATTAGGCATTTATAAATCAGGGAATCTTTAATAGAAGAGGGAAGAGGTAGTTTTGCCCTCCAGAACTAAGATCTTTCAGTTTATTGCTTGTGTTTTATGACCATAAACTATTCTCATACTCGTTAGTTATTTATATGCACTATCTTAAAACATGCAGAAGTTTTGTATCTTTTCCCTTGGAAAGTCATAAACATGGGCAAGTTAAAGGAGTGAGTGTGCTTGCATGTATGCACACAATAATAAGCATCATCTTTGTTTCCTTCTGTTACTAATTCTCATCAGTGCCAAAAAAGCATTTGTTCATTCATTTATTCAATAAATATTTCAGTTCTTGCCATGCACCAAGCACTGCTCTAGGCTCTGGTAAATAAGAGTGAATACAAAATAACCAAATCCCTGACTTTATAGAGCTTACCAAAAGCTGTAACTCCATTAAAAAAAAAAAATCCTCAACCAAGCCCCAGCTAGTATGACTCGGTTGGGCATCGTACTGCAAACCACAAGGTCGATTCCCAGTCAGGGCACAGGCCTGGGTTGCAGGTTCAATGCCCTAGGGTGCATACAGAAGGCAACCAATCGATGTTTCTCTCTCACATCAACTCTCTCTTTCTCCCTCCCTTCCCCTCTCTCTAAAACCTCACCCAGGGATATGTTTATTGATTTTAGAGAGAAAGGAAGGGGTGGGGGAGAGACAGAGAGAGATTGAAGGAGACAGGGACAAACTGATGTGAGAAATATCAATCGAGGGAAACATCAATTAGTCACCTCCTGTATGCGCCCCGATCTGGGATTGAACCAGCAACCCAGGCATGTGCTGAGACCTTTCAGTTCACAGGCTGGTGCTCAATCCACTGAGCCACAGCAGCCAGGGCAGCTCTTTTAAAACAATGTTTAAAGACATGCAGAAATGCTCCAGCAGCTTATTTATTACAAACTGCAATCAACTTTTTCCTACTTTTCTCTGTAATTCTTCATTTTATCTTCACTTAGAGGAAGGGAAGATGCATTTCTTCAGGGAATTGTTTCAGAAAATCCCCTTCTCATTTAGCTCATTTCCAAGTAAATATTAGCTTCCAGATGAACTAATGGGTCCAACGGGAATGTAACTGTCTTCGAAGCACTGGCTGAAGGGGACTCACCAGTTTGGGGGATTTATGAGACCAGTTCTGCTTGCTGCTTCAAGGTAATCAACTGCAGGGCTCCCCCCCACCCCAGCAGTGGACCTCTAATGTCCTCCATGAAATGGTCTCCTATATGGGGCGGGGGGGAGGGGGGGAAGGAGTGCTTCCCATGCTCTCCTTTGACGGCACTTATTCAGATCTTACCCAGGCTCTTGCCCAGTCTCAAGGGCAGCAAACTCATGAACAGCTGGAAGTAACATCTGAAAAGAAGACCTGACTGAACACACACACACACACACACACACACACACACGCACACGCACACACGATAACACGCTGCATTTAACATTTTTCTGAAAGCTGGATGACATGACCACAGAACCCACTCTCCGTCAACATCCACCTATATTACTCACGAAATGAAAAACAGGCCAAATCAGTTGAGAAAAAGGCACACAGTCCAACTGAGTAAGACTGGAACAGATGCTTCATAAAAGAGGAAATCCAAATTGCCAATGAAAAGGTACTAAATCTCATTGGTCATCATGAAAATGCAAATTCCAACCCCAACAACATACACTGTACTGGCACCAGAATTGCTGGAAAGAAAAAAAGTGTCGATGCCCTGGCTGGTGTGGCTCAGTGGGCTGAGCGCCAGCCAGCAAACCAAAAGGTCAATTCCCAGTCAGGGCACGTGCCTGAGTTGTGGCCCAGGTTCCCCAGCTGGGGGCATGTGAGACACAACCAATCAATGTATTTCTCACACATTGATGTTTCTCTCCTTCTCTTTTTCCCTCTCTTCTCCTCTCTCTAAAAAGTAAATAAATAGAATCTTTTTTTTTTAAGTGTTGATACAGAAGCAGAGCAACTGGAACCCTCATATGTTGCTGGTAAGGTTGTAAATCAGTACAATCACTTTGGGGAAAAAAAAAACCTGGTGGTCTAATAAAGTTGAAGATACACATACCGTGTGAGGTAGAAATTATGATCATGGGCATATATCTGAGAGAAACATGTATACATATAAGCCAGAATACATATACCAAAATGTACATTGGAAGCAATTCATTTTCAGTAGAATGACTAAAATGTAGGAGTATCACCCAGCAACAAAATTAATAAATTTCAACTACATGCAACAATTGGGCAACTTATGCCCTGGCCAGGTAGCTGAGCTGGTTAGAGTATCATCCTGATATGCCACGGTGTGGGTTCAATCCCCAGTCAGGGCGCATACAAGAATCAACCAATGAATGCATAAATAAGTGAAAAAACAAACTGATGCCTCTCTCATCTTCTCTGTAAAAAAAAAAAAAAAAAAAAAAAAATCAATAAACAATTGTGCAATTTACAACATAATTTGAACCAAAAGAACAAGCAAGATACAAGAATTATAGTTCACAGTATGACTTATATAAAGCTCTAAAACAAGCAAAAGCAACACAGTATTGTTTAAAAATATTGTGCACATATGTGGTAAAACTATAAAGAAGAGCAAGAAAATGACTATCTTTTAAAAAAAGTGTAACAGTTACCTTTATACTGTTATATTGTTATAACTGGGCAGGGGTTAGGATAAGAAATAGATACATGGATTGGAACAAAGTACTCACAATGTTTAGTTTCCTAACCTTGGTACCAGTTACCTGGGTGTTTGCTTTTTAAATATTTGTCAAGCTGTGCAAATAGGTTAATACATGCTTCTGAACAAATATGCAATATTTTATGATAAAAATATTTTTAAAGGAGTGCAGGATATGGCAAGCTAAAGAACACCATCAGTCATCTCCCTCAGCCTTTCACCTAGATCATTCATTTATTTTGATGTTTCTTATTTGAAGTACTGTTTCTTGTGCGAGAAGTGCTTTCTTTGAGAAGAAATAAGAACTTTGGAGGTGATTTTTATCTAATAGATTTCCTCTACATGAGTTAAAAGCAGAAGAAAAGAGGGCTTAGAATTTTTTTTTAAAGAATTAACTCTATTACTGTGAAAACTAGACACTCTAATGCTAATCTCACTGCAAAGCCTGTGACGTGTAAGTCCCTGTGTCCTCTGAGACTCTATCACTAGGCAGGAAGGAAAAATAGTAATTACTTTACTCTCCAAGGTGGGGAAGAAACACTTGCAAGTGAGTCATCCAGAGCACATAAAGGTTCGTTCACATTTTATATAAAACAAACAAGCAGAATGACTTCAGAGGGGGGAAAAAAAGAAAAAGAAACCACATAGGAGAAAAGCTGCAAAACAAAATCTCACCGTTGAAAAATTTATTATCATTTATATCAGGTACTCCAATAAATCATCATTCATTCATTCATTTATTATTCGACAAACAGCTGAGCCTCTGCTGCTGCTCGGCACTGTGGGAACTGAAGAAGGCACGCTTACACGGCTGCTGTCCTGAGAGAGTGTGTGACTGAGCAAAGAAGAGAACATCTGCATAAACTTCTTTAGTTTGCTTACTTTTGTTGAAACTCCACCAGGGCAAAACACTATATGCTAAATCATTAATCATTATTATCTCATTTAATCCTCACAAACAATTCGTTAAGGGGAATTGCAGATGCAGAAACTGACTCAGACAGATTAAGCAATTTGCCCAAGGGAAATCACCCTGGTGGAGTTTCAGCTTGTCTATCCCACCGAAAGCCCATGCACGTTACACATGGTTATTTGTACTGCTTCTCTGTTTACAGAACACAAGACAGGACGAGTAAATGCTGGAACACGACCCAGACACCGGACACTGATTCTTCGGTGCTGGAATTTGTTACTACAGCATGTGTTACTTAGGCAACGTTTAATTTTAAAAAATTATAATGCTTTGGGACATTGAGCAAACTTCAGTTTAGATTACCTTAACCTGAGACTTAAATAACTTTCCAAAATCCTAACTTGGGAACATTTAGAGTGGAGAGATAAATTCAAAGAAAACAATCCTCGTATTCTCAAGTTTTCATAAAAGATAAAAGTTGGGACCTCAAAACTGCATACTTGTCACACTCCAGCTATTCTGAGGCTTGAGTAGGGTTTTGTATTCCTGCTTCCCCTCTTAGAATTCTATTTCCAAAATTAACATGTGATTAAGGACCAATAATTAGGTCCCTCTTGAACTTTATACCACTCCTGGGAAAGGAGCCTTCAAAGTGAGTGAAGGAAGAGAAGCAATCTGAGAGTGAGTGTTCCTGTTCCTCTCTCGTGTCTGGGAGCTGCCGCCCGCTGCCTCCAACCAGGCGCACAGGGCCACCCATGAGCCAGCAGCAGATGGCGTGGAGGACTCCCAGCTCAGGACCGGTTTCTGTGTGCCTGCTGTCCCGCTCACTTGACAAAAACAGGAGCATGTACAAGCTGACATCTGGAATGTTCATTCACTCACTCCCAGCTTTCTCTCGCCCCCAGTGTGCTCTGGTTGGGTCAACCTGACCTTGATGGTCAGATTCTAGATACACACTATTCAACATAAGAACATTCTTACAAACAGCTTAAGCAAAATGAAAAGTATATCTGTACCTTCAACTCTTCCCCTGCCCCCCAAAAGGAATATTGACTATATTTTGCAATAATTAAGAAGCAATTAAGTGGAGGCCACCTAAAGAACAAGAAGGTGGGGGGCGGGGAGGCAAGGTTTTCCCTGCATTCTACCATAACCAAGCACTTCGAAGACTGAGCAAAAATACGGGAATTGAGATGGGTAGACATGAAGGACGAGGCATTTCATTTGGACTTTATTTTAACTTTTTTATTGTATTCATTGCGGTGACATTGGTTAATAAAATTAGACAGGTTTTAGGTTTACGACTCTGTAATACGTCATCTGTATATTGCATTGTGTGTTCACCACCCCAAGTCAAGTCTCCTTCTGTCATCATTTTCCCTCCTCTACCTCCTTCTACCTCCCCCACCCGTTTCCCTCTGGTAGTCACCAAACTGCTGTCTGCCTCTATGGGGTTTGTGTTGTTGTTGTTGTTGTTTTGTTTTTTCCTTAATCCCTTCACCTTTTCCACCCAGCCCTGCTATTTGGACTTTTGCAGATTAGGTATGGCAGGCAGAAGGGGCAGTTGAGGCATTATAAGAAGAAAACCAAGTGCAAGGCTTGTTGGAGAACCCTTGAGAAGTTCAGTTTGGCTGTCACCTAGTACTCCACAGGGGGGAGAATAAAAGGAAGGAGGTAAGTCTGAAGTTTGAACAGTGGAGAAGCCTTAATGGTAGATAGTCATGAAAAACAGGCTAAGGCACTCAAGCACTCAAAGGGTCATTTTTTAAGTGTATAATCCAACGGCTTTTAATGTAATCACAGAGTTGGGCATCCATTACGACAGTCAATTTTAAAACATATTTCCCACCCTAAAGAGAAACCCCACACCTCTAACCATCATCCCCTCCAGCCCTAGACACCTACAAGTCTACTCTCTATCTCCACAGAGTTGCCTATTTCAGACATTTCAGATAAATGCAATCACACAATGTATGGTCTTTTGGAACTGGCTTCTTCTACTTAGCATGTTTTTGAAGTTCACCCATGTTGTAGCATGTATGAGTACGTCACTTCTTTTCATTGATGAATCACATCCCATTGTGTGGATATAACACATTCTATTCATCCACTCATCAGCTGATAGACATTTAGATTGTTTCCACATTTTGGCTATTATGAATAAACTGCTCTGAACATTTGGGTATAAGTTTTTGTATAGATGTAGGTCCTCAATTCTCTTGGTATAGTTACCCAAGAGTGAAATTTCTGGGTCATATGGCTCCATGTTTAACTTTTTGAGGAACTGTCAGACCATTCTCCACAGCTATTGCACTATTCTACATGTATGAAGGTTCCAGTTTCTCCACATCTTTTCCTGCTCTTGTCATTTTCTATCTTTTTTATTATAGCCATGCGAGTGGGTATAAAGTGATTTTTTATTGTGGTTTTGATTTGCATTTCCCTAACAACTAATGTTGAGTATCTTTTCATGTGCTTATTGGCCATAGTCTGTCTTCTTTGGAGAAATGCCTCTTCCTTTGCTTATTTTAAATTGGGCTGTCTTTATATTATTAAGTTGTAATAGCTCTTTATATATTGTAGATATAAGTTTCTTATCAGATGTATATTTGCAAAAAATTTCTTCCAATCTGTGGGAAATGGGGTGTCCTTTGAGGCACAAAAGTTTTTCATTTTAATGATGCCCAATTTACCTATTTTTTCTTTTATTCCTTGTGTTTTTTGGTGTCATACCTAAGAAACCATTGTCTAACCCAAGGCCACAGAGTTTACACTAATGTTTTCTTCTAAGAATTGTGTAGGTTTAGCTCTTACATGTAAGTCTTTGATCCATTCTGAGTTAATTTTTGTGTATAATGTGAAGAAGCAGATCATTTTAATCTTTAATCTTTTAAATTCATCGAGATGGATTTAGGACGATTAACCTGTCAGGAATATGTAGGATGGATTAGTGTGATAAGAGACTAAAGGTGGGGAAGCTACTATAGAAGTTCAACTCATGCAGTTGAGGAGATTAAATTCCTGGAGGTAGGGGCATAGACATCATTTTTTTTTTAAAGCTCATGGATAATTTTAATGTGCAGCCAGCTCTAGAGAAAGGGAAGGGAAAAGAAAATGTGAATAATAAATGATAGGCAAACGTAAGAGGATCCTCCTAAGGGGTCCCTCTAAGCAGGGTTAGTCCTGTGGTTGCTCTGGTCTGGACGGACTGAACTCCCAGGGGCAACAGAGCCTCTTAGAGAAGGGCTGGAAATGCCAGTCATGGAGTCAGCATGGGCTGCAAAAATTTTAGAAAAAAACCCTCAGAATTTAATAAGTTTGTGTCCTTGCTTAAATTACCTATGTCACATAGTTTTCTCTTTTGTAACAGGTAAAACTGCTCATTTTTGGAAACTATCTTCCTTGCATAAGCTCACAGATGACTATCTCCACACATTCCCATCAGCTCTCACTACACTAAGTGATTCTCAACTTGGGGGACCCGGTCATGGAAATTCACCTGATGATATAACTAAGTTAATTTAGAAGTTGAATCACAAAGGAAAAAAAAATGTCTTTTGGGAAATGTTTTCTCCATTCAGAAACAGGAGACTAATTATAAGAGAACACCTTAGATCATTGAACTGAGGCATTAACATATTAGGTTAATCTGCATTTCCACCCTGAGGAGGTTCAAGAAAGTTTCCACTGAACTAGGTTAACCAAACTCTGCGTTCACTTTAGTCCTAGGAAGACTGGGTAATCCTCAGACCTGGCCTATCATTAGAATTACCTGTTGAGTTGCATTTATCTCCTTTTCAATGCTCATTCCATGGCCCTTATCCCCAAATTCCTTGATGACATATATTTGGGGTATTATGTTTAGAGGGTCCCACAGGTGATTCCTATGACAACCAGGATTTGCAATCAGAAAATTGAGCTGAAACAAAAAAATCTGGTTCTAACCAAGATTTGCCATAACTAGCTAATTTAATCTTGAGCATTACCCAGAAATCTGAGCCTCAGTTCCTCATTCAGAAAAGAGGGGTAGTAATGACCGTAACTGCCTACCAATATTTCATATGAGAAGAAACTGACATTCCAGGTTTTATAAAAGTGCTCCGAAATGAACCGTAGCAACACTAAGTTATTGCTGTTAACGTACCCAACAGCCAGCTATGGAACTCAACAGCTTACCAGCATCAGACTCGCCAGGCCCCTCCCTTCTTGAAAGAGTCTTCTTGTGGTTTCTATGACATGACACTGCCCTGGCTCCTCTTTTTTCAGGGGCCACTCCCCTCTCATGTTCTTTCTGACTTCCCCCACTATGCAGGAGCACTAAATGCTGATTATAAAAGAATAGCAAAAGGGAGATCTTTGTGGTTACGGAATAGTTCTATATTTTTATTGCATTTATGGGTATAGGAATCTCCACAGGTGATAAAATGGCATAGGATTGTGCAAACACATTGTACCAATATCAATTTCCAGGTTTTGATACTGTACTAAAGTTACACGAAACATAATCATTGGGGAAACTGTGTGAAAGATACACAGGACTTCTCTGTATTGTTTTTGCTGGTTCCTGTGAATCTATAATTACTTCAAAGTAAAAAGTTTTAAAAATAAGAGCCCCAAGTGATTTATATGCACACAAATTTTTGAGAAACACTGACTCTGTTACCTCAGTCACGAATATTAATAAGGAAGAATAGAATTATGATTTATTTGTTTAGAGTGCTAGTTAACAACTTAGTCGCCTGGGAAACAAAAAAACACCCAAGCTCCCAACTAATTAAATTAGATTCTGACACAGTGATTCTCAGGTTCTGGGGCCTGAGACCGTGCACATCTAACAAGACCTCAGGAGAAGAACACAGATCAGCTCCTGCCTAGAAAGGACGCAGTACCACATAGGCAGGTGTTTTTGTTAACATGTGTAGGAAAACTAGTCGCCAATCTATTTATTTTCTTTTTTATCTCCTTACCAAATAGTAATAGCAGCTGCTACCACTGGAAAGCACTATGAGTTTCCAAGTTGTTCTGAAAAATGAATTATTTGCAAACACAAGCAAGTAAAACCTCTATTTACACATAATCACTAGGTACACTCACACTGGGAGGATGCTGAAGACACTAAAACAGCCACCTTCACAGGCACAGAAGACAGCCATCGAGCAAAGATTGTAAGTCCTTTTTTCTTTTTAGAGAGAGAGAAACAGGAAGGGAAAGAGAAAGAGAAAAGGGAGAGAGAAAAAGAGACATCAATTTGTTGTTCTACTTATTTATGCATTCATTATTTGCTTCTTGTATGTCTCCTGACTGGAGATTGAACTTACAACCTTGGCGTTTCAGAACGATGCTCTAACCAACCAAGCTACCTGGCCAGGGCCTATAAGTTGTTCTTACACTAAGTGAAGTTGAGAGGGAAAATCCTTTGCTCTCAATTAGGGAAACTAAGAGAAGAGTGAGTCCAGAACTGCTAGGAGCCATCCCTAGTTAGGATGTGTCTGCTAGTAGCCGCAGCCCTCCCTGGTCCCCCCACCCCACAGAGCACCAATAACTCTGATCACAGTGAGGGAAAAAGAACCAGATGCACAGAGAGATGCAGGGTGAGGGGGGGGTGGATTTCATGGTTCCAGTTGTTTCCACCTATCTACCTTGCTTTCTCAGTTATTATGGATTTTTTAAATAACATTTTGCTAATATCAAAGTAATACATGTACATATTTTAAGTTAAATCATTGTATTAGGCTTCTAATATACAACAGCACCCCCTTGCTCTTCCAAGCTGTCTTTTCACTGGGTCCTCACGTGGTGGAACAGACAAGGGAGCTCTCTGGGGTGTCTTATACGGTTACTCACTAATCCCGAACATGAGGGCTCCATCTTCGTAATCACGTCCTAAAGGCTCCACCTACTGATCACATTATATAGGGGGTTGGGATTTCAACATATAAACTTGGGGGTGGGGGATAAAAAAGTCAGTCCATAATAAGGCCTCACTCCTTTCTTACACTGACTTTCATTTTCACATAGAATTTCTCAAGTTTTCAGTCAAACTCATACCAATGCCTGTTTCATTTTATTTGGCTCTTTCCAGGATACTGCTGTGAAAACTGGCTTGCTCCTTGGAGTTACCCTGTCAGTCAGATCTGAGAAAATGAAAATCAGCCCTGCTGGGAACCAGACTGTGATGTCCCTAACAGAACACAAACAACGTTTCCAAGGACGTGGACAAGGGCAGGTGAACAGCATTTTCATACAAGGCCACACCACGGCTGCAAAAACAACTAAGTCTTTCCTTCTAAGTGATTGCTGCTTTGTTGACAACACCCCAGGTCTGCTTTTATTCCTCCAGTCTCCCGAAAAAGTTTTTCCTGAGCTATCCAATATCCGAAACTCCCCCATTTCTCAATCATGTACCATCCAGAGACTGCTTCCTTAGACCTTTCTTGGAACCATGCAGCACAAAGCCAACCCTTTAAGAGTGTCTTCTCAATTCTCCTTTACTGAGACGGTTCCAAGATTCCTCTGGAGTCGGGTCTCCCTTGCTGCAGAAAACTAAGTGGATATAACTCTATTTAACTCCAGGTGCGCTCCTGGTGATCTCTGACTGGTAAATGTTGATAGAATTCCACTTTCTGTGATCTGCTAAGTTAGTTAACTCTACTGTCTCTACTTTTAAGTTCTGTAATATTGTTGACCTCTCTCTCTGAGGTTGCCACAAATCATATTCTCTCTCTCCCTGTTGTTGTGAACCAACACTTTTGCTTAAGGTTGTTCCAGGTGGATTTCTATTACTTGCAACAGGTTCCTGACAGTGCCAATGGCAGGAAATACACTGTAGAAACCGTGAATGGTAAATCCGACACAGCATCTCCCAGGCTGGGCACATGAGCCACCGCACTTGAATGTCGACAATACATGTGTACCCCCAGGCCCAGTCCCTTCCGCTCAGTGTCAGACCCACCTACTCCACTCCAGCTGTATGTTAAATTCACAAAGACCAAAGCTTATTTCATCCTCTTTGCCACCATATTTGCGCCCCTCCTGCAATCCCTGTGCCAGTTAATCTATCTCTTATTGGTCACACAAGCCAGATACTATCCATCCTTTCTATACTGTTCCCTTTCTCTCACCTTCAAATATCCTAGTATTGCCAAGTTCTGACACTTTTACTTCCTAAATACTTATTGAATATATCCTGTCCCTCTGTTCTTAACACTAACTACCCTGTTTCAAAGTCCTTATCATCTCTCATCTACGACAATGCCATAGCTTCTCATTCTTTTCTCTAGCTTCAGGGAAGCATCCACAGTGTTGTTGCCAGAAGTCACCACTCATTAAAGTCATTAAAATACAAATCTGATGTTTATGCCACCAGTTACCAGTGGCTTCTTACTGGCTACAGAAAAAAAGTCTAACCTCCTTAGTAAGACTAACAAAATCCTCACAGACCTGGTCCCTGTCCATTTCTCCAGTCTAAAACACATCCAACTTCAATTATAAACATTTCTTCCAGAAATACCAAAACATGTTTGTTTCTCATTTCCTTTGTATATGAATGCCCTCTGGCCAACAATCTTCTTCTTTTTCACATAGCTGATTCTTACTAATCTTCCAAAAAGCAATTCCTACCCTGCACTGCCCAGCTCCGGGAACATTCGTCTAACCCAAAAGACTATCAGGTTCTCAGGGGTGGGGCTTTCTTTTATTCAGCTTTGTATTCCCCAGTGAGTAGCATAAACATATGCATATGATATGCATTCTATAAACAATTGTTATCAACTCAAAATTCAATGTAATAACTATATGATGTTTTATGATATTTTAAGTTTCACAGTAACAACAAAGGGAAAACCTGCAGTAGATATACAAAAGATTTTGATAAAAGAGTCAAAGCATACTGCCATAAAAACTCATTAAATTACAACGGAAGACAGCAAGGGAGGGAGCTAGAAACAAAGAATCTACAAAACAGACAGAAAACGATGGAGACGGAAATAGTACAGGCAAGCCTCTGGTCTCAAACATCTCCCATCTCGAACAATCTGGTTCTTGACCAAGGTGTTCACAGAAAAATGTCTCAGTTGTTGAAAAAACTTTGGTCCTCAACTCAACAACACGTTCATGCTGATACCTGTATTTCTAATGGGGGAAAATGATTCAGTTTTTTGAACAAATTGCTTCTTGAACAGTCTTCTGGAACAAATTAATTTTGAAACCAATGTTCCATCTGTAAGTCCTTACCTATCAATAACTTCTTTAAACATAAATAAATTAAATTCTCCAATCAAAAGGGAGAGAATGATGAATAGCTTTTTTATTGAACTTATTGGAGTGACATGGGTTAATAAAACTATACATACTTCAGGTGTGCAGTTCTACAATACATCGTCTGTATATCGTGTGTTCACCACCCCAAGTCAAGTCTCCTTCCATCACCATTTACCCCCTTCCTACCTCACCCACCCCCTTTTCCCTCTGGTATGAATGGCTTTTTTAAAAACTCCAGTGATATGCTACCTATAAGAAATTCATCTTCACTTTCAAAACACACATAAGCTGAAAGTGAAGAGACAGAAAAAGACATTCCAAGCAAATGGTAATCAAAGGAAAGCAGGGATAGACTTTAGCTAAAATACATTTTAAGCTAAAAATGGGCAAAAGAAATGAAGACAGTCATTATATAATGATAAAAGGGTCAATTTTCAAAAAAGATGTAATAATTGTAAGTATTGGAGGACCTAAATACCTATATTAGCATGGTAATGACTTTTTCCACAAAAGCAAAAATCCTCCTTGAATTTATTTCACTTAGTGAAAACAAGTACCAGTGTAAGTATTTCATAAGGACAAAGTGAACAAAACTTTTGGAAAGCAGGGTACACCCTTTACTTTACACCAGTTCAGCTTACAAAAGGGTTCATAGAAACTTTCTCCTTTCAGATAGAGGAGAAACCAGTATAAAGCAGATAATTGTTGCAGACTTTAATACCCCACTCTCAAAAATGGATAGATCTAGACAGAAAACCTATAAGGAAATAGCATTTTTGAACAACACTATAGATCAAATAGACCTAACAGATTTAAATAAAACATTTCACCCAATGGAAGCAAAATATACACTCTTTACAAGTGCACATGGAACATTTGCAAAGATAGATCAAATGTTAGGCCACAAAACAAATCTCAACAAATTCAAGAAGATAGAAATTATATCAAGCATCTGTTCCAACCACAGTGGTATAAAACTATAAATAAGTAAAAGGAAGAAAGCTGGAACATTCATAAATATGTGGAAATTAAAAAACACACAAACTCCTGAATAACCAATGGATAAAAAAATCAAAAGAGAAATCAAAAATATCTTGAGACAAACAAAAATGGAAACACAATATGCCAACTTATGGAATGCAACAAAAGCAGTTCTAAGAGGAAAGTTTACAGTTATCAATGCTTATGTTAAGTAAAAAGAAAGATCTCAAATAAATAAAGTATCATTACACCTCAAAGAACTAGAAAAAGAGCAAACTAAGCCCAAAATTAGAAGCAAAAATAAATAAAGATTAGAGCAGAAATAAATTAGAGAATAGGAAAACAATGGAAAAGATGAACAAAACTAAGAGTTGGTTCTTTGAAAGATAAACAAAATTGGATCAACAAGATGGTGGAGGAGGGAATGGAAGCCATACTAACCTGTTCCCAGGACCAATCTGGAATTTAATTTACAACTAAATTGTGGAGAAATTACCCAGAACAAACAACTGAATAGCAAGAGAGAAGCCTTATTTATAGCCTCAGGCTGACAAAAGAATCAGCTTTGGTGCAACCTGTCTGGTAAGAAGTGTGGTAGAGACTCGAGAGAGCTGACTGGGCACCCACAGGTGGCAGCACCAGAGGGATAATTAAGCAGCAGGTTGGATTCCCCTGAGAAGAATGGGGTCTAAACCCTAAGCTGGGATCACCAGCCTAGAACACCAGAGCCCAAAAAGTACACAGATAACTCTCCACCAGAGACGGCTGGCTGGAAACACAAAGAGCCATTTAAAGGGCCAACACACAAATCTTCATTTGCTTATCTGGGGTTCCAACAAAGGTGGGAGCAGAGTGGGCTAGAGATGCCTGAGGACAGACTGGGGATGGAAGCTTTGGGGAGACAGCGGAGAGAGTAGCCACAGGGATCCCCGTGCTGAGTCATCCCCAAATGGCAGTAGCCATTGTGTTTAGGCAGACCACTCCCCTCTGAGTGCCAGCAGTCTGAGGGGAAACAACAGCAACCCCCCCTCCCCGCCACAAGATACTGCTCTGGCTCTGTGTTGCTTGTGCCTGACTGCTAAGTGCAGAGTGACCAGATTAATAACTGAAGGAGACAGCCACAGATATAGATCCCTGGCAAAGGTGGGGCTGAGTGGAATAGAGACACTTAAGGAGAGACTGGGGACAGAAGCTTTGGGGAGAAAGCAGAGAGAGTAGCCACAGGGATGCCGGTGCTGAGTCATCCCCCATACCATAGCAGCCATTGTGCTCAGGCAGACCACTCCCTTCCCTCCCCTCCCCCCCCCCCACCCCAGCAGCAGCAGCAGCAGCAGCCTGAGAGGAAACAATAGCCCCACCCCCAAAGCAGACTGCCACAGCTCTGTGGTGATTAAGCCTGACTACTGGGAACTGAGTGACCAGATTAACAACTGCAGTTGTTAATCTAGACTGTTCGTCTATGTTAACGAACATAGACAGCAGATCCCTGGCAGACTCAGAGCAGTCTGCCTAAGGTCAGATGAAGTCAACATCTGACATCACCAGAGGCAGATCCAGAAAGAAAACACAGTGATAAATACGAGAGGCTACTGAGACAAAATCCACTGTGGCCTTCTCCATGGCTAACAATATTTTTCTTTCCTGCATAGCTTTTTAACATGCATTTCTTGTCCAGTCAGTTTGTGTATATTAAGTCACTAGAATTTATACTATAGTTTATTTTTCTCCTTTCTTATAATAGTCTTAATCTCTTTACACCCTCATTAATATTGGTTCATTTGTTGTTGATACTGAGATTGTGGGGGGTAGATATTTTTGTGGATGTGGGTTTTTTCCCAGGGCTTTGTGGTTTTATTCTGGCAGCACCTGCACAACAGCATACAAGATGTGGTGGACGGAGTGACCCTCAGTCAACCAGATGGAGGGAAGGACCCACCAAAGAATGACCCAATAACAATCAAAACCCAATTATATCCAGAGAGCCAACATAAATGGCATCCCAAGAGCAGCAAGTTCAGGAATCAAGGAGACTGCACCACTGAATCTCTTAGGTCTCCTACCATAGAAGTTCACACCACAAACTCAGGGAGTCAGAGCAGATCAATGTAAGAATCAGAGGCTTCCCTGACTGGTGTAGCTCAGTGGATTGAGCATGGGCTGTGAACCAAAGGGTCGCCAGTTCAATTCCCAGTCAGGGTACATGCCTAGGTTGCAGGCCAAGTCCCTAGTGGGGGCCACCTGAGAGGCAACCACACATTGCTATTTCTCTCCCTCTGTTTCTCTCTCCTTTCCCCTCTATCTAAAAATAAATAAAATCTTAAAAAAAAAAAAAAAGAAGCAGAGGCTAACAATAAGAGTCTCACAAACAATGGGAAGATAAAGAAACAAATCCCAAATGAAAGGAAAGGAGGATGCCTCCAAAAGAATGCTAAATGAAATAGAGGCAACTCAACTATCAGATATTGAGTTCTAGGTAATGGTTATCAGGAAGCTCAATTAGCTCACTGAGAATTACCAAAAACTACAAGGAAACTACGAAGAACTTACTGCAAACTATATCAACATGAAAAAGGAAATAGAAACTATCAACAAAGCCAAGAGGAAATTAAGAATGTAATTTCTGAATTGAAGAACACGTAGAAGGAAACAAAAGCAGGCTAGATGAAGCAGAGGATTGAATCAGTGAGCTGGAGGACAAGGTAGAAAAAAAACTCCCAAAAGAGCAAGAAAAGGAAAAAAGACTCAAAAAGAAAGAACAGGTGTTAAGAGAACTGCAGGACAACATGAAACATAATAATATCCGTATAATAGGGATACCAGAAGGAGAAGAAGAAAGTGCAAGGGACAGAAAACCTGTTTGAAAAAGTAATGATGGAAAACTTCCCTAATTTGATGAGAGAAAAAGTCACACAAGTCCATGAAGCACAGAGGGTCCCAATGAAACATTGCAAACATATATGCACCCAACATTGGAGCACCCAAATACATAAGGAAAATCTTGGAGGACTTCAAGAAAGATATTGACAGCAACACAATTATAGTTGGGGATTTCAACACCCCACTGTCAAAAATGGACAGATCTTCCAAACAAAATATCCACAAAAATATTGCAGCACTGAACAATGTCCTCGATTAAATTAACTTAACTGATATATATAGAGCCTTTCATCCCAAAGAAACATACCCATGCTTTTCAAGTGCACATGGAACTTTTTCAAAGACAGACCACATGGTAGGACACAAAACAAGCCTCAACAAATTCAAGAAAATTGAAACCACATCAAGCATTTTCTCAGACCATAGGGACTAAAACTAGAAACCAACCTCAAGGAAAAAACTCAAAAACACTCAAACTCATGGAGATTGAATAGCATGCTATTA
This sequence comes from Macrotus californicus, assembly GCA_007922815.1. Classification (NCBI taxonomy): domain Eukaryota; kingdom Metazoa; phylum Chordata; class Mammalia; order Chiroptera; family Phyllostomidae; genus Macrotus; species Macrotus californicus. Next base: position 3,410 of record VMDR010008187.1, on the reverse strand, counting down.
AACAATGAATGGGTCAAAAATGAGATTAGGGAAGAAATCAAAAAGTTTCTGGAAACAAATGAAAATGAACTCACAACAACCCAAAACCTATGGCACACAGTGAAGGCAGTCCTGAGAGGGAAGTTCATAGCGATACAGGCCTACCTAAAAAAGGTAGAAACATTTCAAATGAACAACCTAACCCTACGCCTACAAGAACTCGAGGAACAACAACAAAGACAGCCCAGAGCAAGTAGAAGGAAGGAAATAATCAAGATCAGAGCAGAATTCAATGACGTAGAGACTAAAAGCATGATTCTAAGGATCAATAAATCTAGGATCTGGTTCTTTGAAAAGATAAACAGAATCAATAAGTCTTTAAGCAGACTCATCAAGAAAAAATGAGAGAGTATAGGGAACCGATCCACTAGGCAAATGTAGCCCATACCTGCCTGAAAGCAGGCAGGTGCCTGTCAGCACACAGGAAGCCAAACCTATGGGTTGGTTCTCCCATGGGGAATCAGGCCTGCATTGTACCTAGGCTGCTTTGAGGCTTGCTTTTGCTAAAACTCCCTCACCCTGAATTGAGGCAGCAAATGTTTACTGCAGTCTGCGCTAAACCTCCCAAGGATGGAGTGTAACCAGTTCAACCACCTTTCCCTTTGCATTTGCAAATGTCCTTCTCTTTGAAGTAATTAGCAACATTCTTTCCTTTGTTATCTATAAAAGGTAACCAGCTGAAGTGAACCTATGCATAGTAAATGAGGACCATCTTCCGTATAATGTGCCCAGCAAAGCAATAAAAGCCTGTTGAGGCAGGCGTCAAGGCTCTCTCTCCCACCCTCTCTCTCACTTAGAGAGGGGCTGTGCTGTCCCTTTTTCTCCACAGGACTTCTGTAGTCCGTGTGAATTTGTTCATCATTTGTCGCAGCCATAACACAAACAGCCACAACACACGGACCCTGCTGGGCAGAGCCCGCATCAAGAGAGGACCCAAATAAACACAATCAGAAATGAAAGAGGAGAGATTACAACTAATACCACAGAAATACAAAGGATTTTAAGAAATTACTATGAAGAACTATATGCCAAGAAATTTGAAAACCTAGGTGAAATGGACAAATTTCCAGAAAAATATAGTCTTCCAAAATTGAATGAAGAAGCAGCAGAAAGCCTGAACAGACCAATAACAGCTGACAAAATTGAAGCAGTAATCAAAAATCTCCCGACACACAAAAGCCCTGGACCAGACAGTTTCACAGGAGAATTTTACAAAGCATTTAAGGAAGAGCTAACCCCTATCCTTCACAGACTATTCAAAAAAATCCAAGAAGGTGGAAGACTCCTAAACTTTTTATAAAGTCAGCATCATCCTAATCCCAAAACCATATAAAGACACAACAAAAAAAGAAAACTTCCAGCCAATATCGCTGATGAACATATATGCTAAAATCCTCAACAAAATATTGGCAAACCACATCCAGCAATACATTAAAAAGATCATACACCATGACCAAGTGGGATTCAACCCAGGGATGCAAGGATGGTACAACATTTGCAAATCAATAAACATAATACATCACATAAACAAAAGGAAAGACAAAAACCACATAATCATACCAATCAATGCACAGAAAGCATTTGATAAGGTGCAAAACCCATTTATAATAAAAACACTCAGTAAAGTGGGAATACAGGGAGCATTCCTCAACATAATAAAGGCCATATATGAGAGACCTACAGCCAACATCATACTCAATGGGCAAAAACTAAAAACTTTTCCACTAAGTTCAGGAACAAGACAAGGTTGTCCACTTTCACCAATTCTATTCAACATAGTATTGGAAGTCCTAGCCACACAATCAGACAAGAAAAAGAAATAAAAGGCATCCAAATTGGAAAAGAGGAAACAAAACTGTCATTGTTTGCAGATGACATGATAGTGTACATAGAAAATCCTATAGACTCCACCAAAAAACTGCTCAACCTAATAAATGAATTTGGCAAAACAGCGGGATACAAAGTCAATATCCAGAAATCAAAGGCATTTTTGTATATCAACAATGAAACCGGAAAAGAAATTGGGGAAAAAATCCCATTTAATATAGCAACAAGAAAAATAAAATACCTAGGAATAAACCTAACCAAGGAGGTAAAAAACTCGTACTCAGAAAACTACACAACACTGAAGAAAGAAATTAAGGAAGACACAAACAAATGGAAACATATATCGTGTTCATGGATTGGAAGAATTAATATCATCAAAATGTCCATACTACCCAAAGCAATTTATAAATTCAATGCAATACCTATTAAAGTGCCAAAGGCATATTTCAAAGATATAGAACAAGCACTTCAAAAATTTATATTGAACCATAAACAACCCCAAATAGCTGCAGCAATTTTGAGAAAGAAGAGCAAAGTAGGAGGGATCACAATACCTGATATCAAAATGCATTACAGTGCCACTGTAATCAAAACAGCCTGGTACTGGCATAAGAACAGACACATGGACCAATGGAACAGAATAGAGAGCCCAGAAATAAACCCAAGTCTCTATGATCAATTAATATTTGACAAAGGGAGCAGTAGCATAAAATGGAGCAAAGATAGCCTCTTCAACAAATGGTGTTGGGAGAGCTGGACAGCTACAGGCAAAAAAAAAAAAAATGAAACTCAAGCACCAAATTACACCATACATGAAAATAAATTCAAGGTGGATAAAAGATTTAAATATAACTTGTGACACCATTAAAGTCCTAGAGGAGAACATAGGCAGGAAAATCTCAGATATTTCATGCAGCAAAATTTTCACTGATACATCCCCTAGAGCAAGGGAATAAAGGAAAGAACAAACAAATGGGATCTCATCAAAATAAAAACTTCTGCACAGCTAAAGAAAACAGCATTAAAGTGAACAGAGAACCAACCATATGGGAAAACATATTTGGAATGATACCTCAGACAAGGGTTTGATCTCCAAAATATATAAAGAACTCACACAACTCCACTCTAAGAAGACAAGCAACCCAATTAAAAAAGGGGCAAAGGACTTGAACAGACACTTCTCCAAGGAGAACATACAGAGAGTCCATGAAAAGATGCTCAGCATCACTAGCCATCAGAGAGATGCAAATTAAAACCACAATGAGATACCACTTCACACCAGTGAGAATGGCCATTCATAAACAAAGCAACAAACAAGTGTTAGAGAGGATGTGGAGAAAAGGGAACCCTAGTGCACTGTTGGTGGGATTGAAGACTAGTGCAACCACTATGGAAAACAGTATGGAATTTCCTCAGAAAAATAAAAATGGAACTGCCTTTTGACCTGGTAATTCCACTGCTAGGATTATATCCTAAGAACCCTGAAACACCAATCAAAAGAACCTATGCACCTCAGTGTTCATAGCAACACAATTTACAATAGC
>VMDR010008186.1:0-37514 GCA_007922815.1 Macrotus californicus | reverse complement strand
AATGTTGCTTAGTCCCAGTTAGAAATAATCAGGATCTGGTTCAAGGCTGTGATTACTTGAACAGGAAAAAACAGTACTATAGGAAAGTCATGATGTTGGACCCAAGAGGCCTTTGAATATGGTAGAGTCAATCAGTGACTACTCTGCTTTGTGTTAGGGACGCTGAGCTTCCTTAGCTGCAGAATAGATGGTGATGCCTCATCACAGCGTTCATGATTTCACAGTGTCAAGTGATGAAATGACTGTGATGTATGTTATTGTATATGCTAGGGGGAAGGGAAGACTTCTGGGTTATGTTTAATTGTCATGAGGATAGAATGCAGGGGAAGGTTTTATGGATGGGAGAGAATGTATATGCAGAATACATTGAGATCCACCCTGAATCTATCTGTGTGAATGTTATGGTATAACATCCCAATGAAGGCTTTTAAGTAGAGACATGGAGAACATGTAGCAGAGAAAGACACTCAGAGCTAGTAGTGGGAATTTGGGGGAAAATTTAAAGGAGATTTCAAAGAAGTAACTAAAGATATTTTAGACAAATCAGGAAAACAAATACACACAAATCATTGATTCTTTGTCTTTCATATAACAAATATAATACTATGATTTCTATGTCAAGCAATGTTTTGGTGTTGTAATTACAGTGAGGAATAAGATAAATATGATCCTCTGCTCTCATGGGCTTACAGTATAACTGGAACACAACAAATATTCATTTTTGTGTGTTACATGCCATTGAGTCAGCTCTGAATCCTGGTGACCCTGTGAATGACTGATGTCCACAATGTCCTGTCCTCAACAGTCCTGTTCAGCTCCTGTGGGCTCATGCCTATGGTTTCTTTTTTGAAGTTAATCCCTCTCACATTTGGTCTTCCCCTGCTGCCTTCTATGTTTTCCAGCATTATTGTCTTTTCCAAAAACCCCTGGCTTCTCCTGATGTGCCCTAAGGAAAGCAGTTTCAGTTTTGTCATTTTTTTTTTTTTGCCTCCAGTGATGTTTCAGGCATTACTTGCACTAGGAATCACCTGTTCATCTTTCTGCCAGGCCCAGATACTCATAGAGCTTTCCTCCAACACTGTGATTCAAGTGAATTATTTTTTTCCTCTTAGTCTTCTTTATCGTCCATGTTCTGCATCATTATATAGTAATTAAGAATGTGAGGGTGTGGCCAATCTTAGCCTTGGTCTCTAATGACACAACTTTGCTCTTGGTAATTTTTACTAATTGTTCCATTGCTGAACTTCTGAGTTCCAAACTTCTCCTGATTTCTTAGCTGCCATCTGCATTTTAATTGCAGGCTGAACCAAGGTAAACAGAATCTTTAACAATGTCAATGTCTTCGTTATCTATGTTAGAGGTGTGTATTTCTGCTATAGTCATGATATTTATCTTTTTATCTTCACCTGAGGACATTTTCTTCATTGCTTTTAGAAAGGGAGGAAGGGAGAGAGAAAAAGATCAATGCGAGAGAGAAGCATAAATTGCCTCCCATTAGCTCCTGGACTGAGGATCAAACCTGCAACATGCCAGTTACAGGATGACATTTCCACCTTTTGACTGCAAAGTTTCTTTTGAGAAATCTGCTGATAGGCATATGGGAACTCCTTTGTAGGTAACTCTCTGCTTTTCTCTTGCTGCTTGTAAGAGTCTCTCTGTATCTTTAACCTTTAGCATTTTAAATATGATGTGTCTTGGTGTGGTCCTCTTTGGGTCCAACTTGTTTGGGACTCTCTGTTCTCCCTGGACTTGTATGTCTATTTCCTTCACCAAATTAGGAAAGTTTTCTTTCATTATTTTTTCAAATAAGTTTTCCATTTATTGCTCTTCCTCTTTCCTTCTGGCATCCCTATAAATCAGATGTTGGTTTATTTGGAAATGTCCCAGAGTCTTCTTATACAGTCCTCATTTTTCTGAGTTCTTGTTTCTTCTTGCTCTTCTGATTGAATGCTTATTTCTTCCTTATGTTCCAAATCGTTGTTTGAATCCTTTCTTCCTCCCCTTCACTGTTGGTTCTCTATAGATTTTTCTTTATTTCACTTAGTGTAACTTTCATTTCTTCCTTTTAGTTGTTGCCATACTCAATGAGTTCTTTGAGCATCTAGATCACCAGTGTTTTGAAATCTTCCTCTGATAGGTTGGTTATCTCCATTTTGTTTAGTTCTTTTTCTGGGAGATGTTTTTTTGTCTCTTCAATTTGGCAGTCTCTTTGTGTTTTTTTTTTCTGTGTATTAAATAGAGCCTCTTTGACTCCAAGTCTTAGTAGCATGGACTATTGTAGAAAAGGCACCTGTAAATTGTGTGGGGCAGAGCTTTAGGTAATCATCAGGGTGGGGCAACCCGCTTCACAGCTTTGTGGCTTTGTATGGGGGAGGGCTCAGAGAGGGGGCAGTGCCACTGCTTGGCTTCCAGAGGTTTTCCCAGCACTTGACCTATTTCTAGTCACTTCACCTACTCACCATATGTGACTGGCACCCTTCTAGCTGTTGTCCTGGTACTGAATCCCAGAGTGGGGGGTTTGCATACATTCTAAGACCATGTGGGCCCTTTAAGCAGTCTTCTGAAAATCCAGCATTTTCCTCTGTCACCCCAATCTCCACTGGTTTTTACAGCCAGAAGTTACGGGGATTTTTCTTCCAGCGCTGGAACCCTGGGCTGTGCAGTCTGGCCTGGGGTTAGGATTGTTTGCTCCCAAGGTATCCCTCCTGATTTTTATCCACCACACATGAATGTGGGACCATCCATTCTTCCATTCTTGCTCGTGCCTTACTGCTCTACACTGTATCTCCTTGTCTCTCTGCTCATCTGTGTCTCTGCCTCTCTGTCTCTCCTCATCTGTCTGGATGAACGTGGTTTCTTTAAATCTTTGGTTGTCGGATTCCATACAGTTCAATTTTCTGACAGTTCTGGCTCTATTTTGTTTTGAGGTTTAGCTATAATTCTCTCTGTGGTTGCCTGAGGTAGTGAAACGTGTCTGCCTATACTTCCATCTTGCCCGGAAGTTTTTTGTCTTTCTTTATAGATTTTTAGTACATTATTTCTACCTTCCCTTTATTTTTCCCTGGTCAAGTAGTGTATTTCCTTGTTGGTCATTCAGCGTTCCTAGTCTAGGTTTAACTTTTTGTTTTAGTCTTTGAATCTTCCGGTAGAGATTTCTTGTTTTTCTATTTTGTTATCTTTACTCCTTACATTGACTACTATAATAATTCTTTTTATCTCTACATGGTAATCACTGAAAAACTGCATTCAGGATTGTAACCTTGTTTTTGCCACCTTTTACTGTTGCTTCTCACTTGTTTTGAACAATTCTCAGTGTTCATTCTGTCATCCATCTCAAATTTTTGTTTCTTTTTACTTCTAGAATTGTCTTGTTACATTCTTTCCTAAAAATATTTTTTAGCTTTGGTCCATAGCCCTTCTGGTTCTTGGTCAAGTAAGTGTAACAGTGCAAACCTGGTTTTTATGTGAACTTTAAATCCATCAGGAATTATTTATGTTTTACTCAGGCTGTATGATTCTTTTAGTACTCCTCTTCAGCTTTACTATAATGTTTGATATTAACAGTTTGTGGTCAGTACCACAATCTGCTCCTGGTCTTGTTTTGGCAAAGAGACTATAGCTTCCCCATATCCTGCTTCCAATTACATAGTCTATTTGATTTCTATATTGGCCATCTGGTGAGGTCTATGTATAGAGTCATATGTTTGGTTGTTTAAACCACGTGTTTGCAATGGACAAGTTGTTGGCTTCACAGAAACTCAGGAGCTGAACTTTTACTGCATTTTTGACCCCTAATCCAAGTTTTTCAATGACATTTGATTCTGCTTCACTTCTGATTTTTGCATGGCAATCACCTTTAATTATGAGCATATTCTGTTTTGGTGTGTGATCAATTTCTTCTTGGACACTTGCATAAAAACTTTCAATTTCATCTTCTTCAGCTTCCTCAGTTGGAGCACAGACTTGAATGATGGTTATGTTAATCGGTGTTCCTAGAAGTCTGATTGATATTATTTGGTCAGACCTTGCATTGTAGCCCCGAACTGCCTGTGTTGCGTTTTATCTTCATTTCTCCCTCAGTCAGGAAGAATGTTGGTATTGAGGAGAATAACTACCAGGTTCTCAAGTGCTTTGACAAAGCCTCAGATGTGTGGTCTTTGGCCAAGCTTTGAAATTTCATATTTTATCACTGGGGGTTGCACCTCTCTGTACGTTTGTTATGGCTGAATCAGGAAGAAAAGACATATACAGATTTCTACACAAATTATCATTCTATGAAGGAATGTGAGATGGAGAAGGCTAGTACCTTTCAGAGTGCAGGGTGCTTTGCAATGTAAAGGTTGAGCTCCACAGGTCTTTGTCACTGACCTGTGCTCCTGAACTATGGAACATGAATGTTTGGGCTAAGGAGTAGTTCAGTTATACACATCATCATTTAATTAGTTGCCCTAGGACTAAGAAGGGAAACACTGGGAGAAGTAAGAGTTTAAGGGACCACTTCTAATCTGAGATGTGGGGAAGCTGGAAAAAGGTTTAGGATCCACAAAATTCCAGGCAGAAGGAACAACAAATGTTTTGAAAGTATGTTATGCATACTTTGATTAAGTAAAGGGTTAAGGAAAGGAATCTAAAATTCAGAAGAATGTGAAATATATTCATTTGCTGAATAAAGTTTTCAAATATTTATTATGAGCCATTTCTGAAAACACTGAAGACACAGTTCCTAATATAAATTGCTCCCTGAGAACTTGGCCACAAATGAAACAACTACCTCACTTAGGGCTGTGCAAGACATTCATTTCTTTTGGTGTCAAGGAGAGAAGACTTCTGCCTAGCCCTCATATGGTATCAGAGAAAAAAGTCTAGGAAGCTGATGCCAGGAGCAGACAAACCAGCAGGTGGTAAAAAACACAAGGGAACAGCAGGATACTCCTAAAAGGGAAAGTGTACTTAGGCTTGGAAAGCTACAAATGGTACCAACAAAGCCATATAAAAAATGGTGGGCAGAATCTGGGCAGGTTTTTCAATTCCTACTGTGACCAATCTGTGGCCCATATACAAACCTGTCATAAACTCAGTCCTACCCATGGCTTGGTCCAAATTATAGAATCTTGTTTTTTTTTTTCCCTCAAAGCCATGAAGCAAAGCAAGATAAGCGAAAAGGAAGATATGACCTTCAATATTGACATTGTCCTTCCTGGCTATCTGGGTAGCTCATGCATGAGGGAATCAGGCTGAAGAGTTTCCAGGAGGCAGATCTGTCCCCCAAAACATTCTCTTGGCAGGTTGAAACACACATAGGGGGCTGGGAAGTTAGGAGAAGGAGAAAGGTGGGGTGCACAGGGCGCACTGATGTCTTGAGTTTTAGAACCCAAAGTCAAGGAGCCAGACACAAAATAGTTAAGGAACAGCTCACTTTAAATATAAAAGACTGTAGATTCTGAGTATTTTATGAGCAAAATGCAGTTCAGAAAAGCAGATTTGGTGCTGTACTAAATGTTTTAATTTTTTTATATGATCCACATTACAGCTTGCATTTTCTCATACCTCCAAGGCATAGTCTTTTATGGTTTTGGAGATAAAAGACTTACATTTAAATCATGCTTTCCCCATTCCACATTGTAACAATAGCATTTTAAGTTCTACTGTTCACCCAAAGGTCAGAACGCCTTCTTTTTTTAAGTCTACATATGCTACCACCTTAGCTAAGCGAGCAAATCCTTTTAGCTTTGCATATCTAAATATTATTTCTAGTTAATGTAAAATGAAATCTAAGTGCCAAGAGTTTCACAACAAAATGGAAACAGGAAAGTGTTACTCCAGGGCTACTGTGGAGAGAAAAGACATTTTGTAGGTTAACACCACTCCTCCCCCTAAGTCCTGACAGTATGTATATTTTTTGTTAAAGGCCCTCATCTTTTTTTAACCAACATGGACCACCAGGTGACTCTTCTTGGCTAATAGGACATATTTTCTTTAAAGGGTTCACTTATTTCCTTCCTTCCTTCCTTCCTTCCTTCCTTCCTTCCTTCCTTCCTTCCTTCCTTCCTTTTCTCCCATGTAAACCACAAGGTGACTGTGCTCTAGGCTAATAAGCTCTCCTGAGAGATGAGATCAACTACCAGACACCAAGACCAATCTGTCTCTCACTATTGTCGTGAAATTGATTGGTTGCCTTCTCCTTAATTTTTTCTTTACTCCGTTTTTCCTGACATGAAGTAGATGGTAAGGGAAAATAAGAATCATCTCCTTACAACATTGTACCTTTCATCAACAATATATTGTACACTTAAAATTTTAAAAGGATATATCTCATGTTAAGTGTCCTTACAACAATTAAAAACAGTCACTCAACATTATTTAGAAATGGGGCCATGGACTGTCTTGTTACTGTCATTGATACTTGTTTCAAAGCCCACCTACCATATTGGTCAGAAAGCTGGAGTAAGGAGGCAGTCTGGGATGCATGGACTCTGTAATCACATGTCATTGCATTCAAGAGCCATTGGGGGCAGATGTCACAGGCAAAGAGATTGATTTTACCCTGCACTCTGTAATTACAATCTCAGTCTTTGGTTTCAAATTACACTTTCAACACAACGAGGGGAAGAGAGCTTCCTTCTGATTCTGAATCTGAGGTAGAGTGTAAATTAGGAGCACGTATCCTTTATTTTTAACTATACACAAACTCTCTCTTAATCACCTGCAGGTGGAAAGAAGAAAGAGCATATGTTTTTGAAAGCCTAGAAAGTGTGAGAAGGCTGGATATTAACAATTCACCCGGAGTGGTGGGATGAGGACCCGAGTATTTTCATTGAAAGAGTAAAAACAAGACAAGTCAAACAAAATACAATGTAAAGAAGGGTCATTTTAAAATTTTATCATTTGTGCTTTCTTTGACTTGTGCTTATTATTTTTAATAAATAAGATGATAGAATTTTCTTTTTAACTATGTGAGGACTTCACTGCTTTTATTAACATGAGTATAACAAATTCTTCTAGTTCTAGGGTGTTCTTACGATAAAACTGCACATAAGACATGGTTCATTCTTTCGGTTTCAGTGAAATGTGGTACCAGAGGGAGTCCATTACTACACGAAGTTAGAATTTGACCTGTAACAGTCACTCCAACCTCTCCTTTGCTCTGACACCTTCCAGTTAAATAATTTTTCAGAAAAAAATATTCTGCTAAGCTGGAAATGGAAACTGCTTTGTCTACTTTGGATAAACAGTGATACAGCACTTCATCTGAAAGGAATGCAGAGGGAATATTTAAAAGGTAATGTTTTCACAGGCAAGGAGCTTCACAAGGCCCCATGAAATCAAGACTGTATCGATACTCAGTCTTTTCAGAATCTAGAAAAACCCAGTGAAGTTATTCTTTAATAACTGGTTCTAGTTGGTCATTACTTCATAATGCTACCTCCCTGAATCATTATCCTTTCAGATCAAAGTTTTATTTAGTCGGAGTTGCACAGTGTTACCTGGGGAAAGCCCTATCACATCATAAACTTGAAGAATTTTGCCTTCAGTGCCAGCTGACATTCTCCACTCCCCACTATCCCCTGTCCTTTATTACAAATCTTTGTACCTGTTCATCTATCCCAACCAAATATCTGGCATTCTAAGGATTCTCCTTTATTTTTCTTTCCCAAAACATATTCTCAAAAAGACACTTAACATGTCATTTGCACCTAAGTGTGGAATTAAGCTCTATTTTCTCCCCTCTGTTTTTTTTTGTAGTTTTTATGTTCCTTAATTTACATTTCTAAAGGCATTGAGACATGCACCAGTAGTTAGAAGAAATATTTCAACCTTTCAAAGCAGAAGACTTGGTGACACATGGAAATCATATCAATAGGTGGCCTACTCACTCTAACCTAAATTCCAGGATAACAGTTATTTATATATTGTGGCATCACAATAGCTTAAGAAACATCCATGGTATTTATCTAGCCCCTAAATTGCTTAAGAGATGCCATTTATTTGAGTGTTAGTGACAAGTGTTTTCCTGGTGACCAAGGACAGATTCTCCAAGTTCTCAAAGTACACATACTAAGGTCTTCCTGGAAAAACTCCAGCCATTATTAATATAATGAAAATTGATATAACCTGGCAGCCAAGGAGAGTGGCCTGGAATGTGCATGGGTGAACAATGACAACCCCACTGTACTAGTCAGTGGAGGCAGTAGATGGTGTTGACTGAGCATGTGTACTGTGTGGCCATGGTCAGTACACATTCTCAGTGACTGAGTGAGTAGAGCAACAAATCTGCATCAAATTTTGCTTAAACATTCCTCTGTGAAAGCTATTCAGTGATTCAGAAGGCTTTCATGGATGACACAATGAAAACAGTGTAAATAAAAGTGTGCTATAAGTGCTTCAAAGATGGTAGAGAATCTTTTGAAAGTGATCCATGTTCTGGAAGGCCGGCAACAAGCAGAGCACAGAATATTGAATATACCTGGGTTGCAATCAATAAAGATCAGCAACTGACAGTGTGAGAACTAGAAGCTGATCTGGGGATTCCAAAAACTACTGTGTCTGAGACTTTGATGCAGGATTCTGGCATGAAATGTGTCATGGCAAAATTTGTTCCATGGCTTCTGCTACCAGAGCAGAAGGAACATCATGCTGCAGTTGCCAATGAATTGATTCAAACTGCCACCAATGAGCCAGATTTCCTCAAGAAGGTCCTAACTGGAGATGGATCAAGACTATGTTAACTGTGTTTTTTGGTTGGGAAGATGTTGTCCATCATGAGTATACCCCTCCAGTCCAAACAATTAACAAGAAGTACTACCTAATTTTTCTTCATTGGATAACAATATGATGAAAACAGCCACAGCTATGGGCAACTGGTGATTGGCAGCTTCATCATGACAATGCACCTGCTCATGCATCATGTCTCATGCAGTGTTTCTTGGTGAAACATCAAGTCATCCAGATGACTCAGCCTCCCTGGAGCCCAGATTTGGTGCCCTGCAACTTCTGGCTTTTCCCAAAACTAAAACCACTTTTGAAAGAGTAGGGATTTCAGACTATCAATGAAATGCAGGAAAATATGATGAGGCAGCTGATGGCAACTCCAACAAAGGTTTTTGCAGTGTTTTGAACAGTGTAAGAGATGCTGGGAGAACTGTGTGAGGTCCTAAGATGCCTAATTTGAAGGGGGCTAAGATATCATTGTCCTATGTACAATGTTTTCGTATCTTGTATATTCTTCATTAAATGCCTCTATTTTTAATATTGCATGGCCAGATTCTTTATGGACAGATACAATCCCTATCAGAACTATAAGGATCTCCAGAATAAAAAAAGAAGAAGAAGATATTGGATATTTTTGTCTACTTAGCATTCCCTTGGTTTCCAGCTTTATTTCAATCCATGACTACATTTATATGACCTAGAGCTGTAAACTCAGATTATTCAATTACCCTGATACAAACAGATTGGTTTCTGAATGGTCATTTGACCCAAATTGACCAATATCATCTGCTTGAATTTAATTATCTCTTCCAAAAGACACTATCTTTTGCTTTAATTGATGGCTGTGAGGATGATGAAAGTTTAGAGCCACGTTCAACCATTTCATGAGGAAAGTGTGCTAAGCACAAAGCCAACACAAAGCAAAATAGAACTAAGAAATAGGGAGACATCAATGTCTTAGTAATGTTTTAGCCTTTGAATATAGCTGGGCTTGAAATCAGCCACACCTCTGGGCTCCTCAATACTTTCTAATCTTAAATTCATGTGAGTTGGGTTTTTATCATTTGTGACTCGAGAAGTATTGCTTAACCAGGGTCATCACTGGGGAGCCATCCACGAAGATGCCAAACAACTGATTACAAGTGGGGACACAGAACAGATACAATTGCTGAAGCCAAACTCAAGGTGACATTGATGCTTTCCTTTGTTGGATGTCTGCCTCATGACAGATGATTGCAATGTTACAGACACATGCCCACTTACACCCCATCTCCGGCTCTTCACTGATAGGTGATTCCTGATTGGCAGTAGGAACACATTCCTAGAGTGGACAGCAAAGTGGAATTTGACACCAAGCTATTTTTTCTTCTTGTTAATTTAATAGTGCCTGATTGAGCTGGTTCCTCTTTGTCAAGTGTCATTCAAAAATCACCTAATTGTTGGTCCACCATCGCTCTACTGTTGATGAGAATGCCATGTGGGCTGGAATCAAAGCCTTGCTGAAATTTGTCTATTTTACATCTGTTCCTGGCTGGGAGCTTAATGAGATGCATGGCATAATGAGATGTGTGTCTGGAGTGTGTAATGAGATTCTTGATTCAAGTGTCTAATGAAGCCTATAGCCTAATGAAATGTATGGCATAATCAGATGCATGGCTTAACTGTATAGTACAGATTTGAAAGTCTTTTTGGAAAATATCACTAGGCATACAACATTTTTTCCCATCTTCATAAGCCCCACCCACATTTCTTTGGGTCTTTTTATTTGTTTAAATATTTTTATTTATTTATTTTTAGAGAGAGGGGATGGGAGGGAGAAATAGAGGAAGAGAAACATCAATATGTGGTTGCCTTTTGCATGTCCCCAACTGCGGACCTGGCCTGCAACCCAGGTATGTGCCCTGACTGGGAATCGAACTGGTGACCCTTTAGTTTGTAGGCCTGCACTCAATCCACTGAGCTATACCAGCCAGGGCTCTTTGAGTTTTTTTAGCTTGTCATTCCTCAGTGCCACTGTCATTATCACCAGGGTACTTCCCAATTCAAAGCTAAGAGAACATAAGCACTGACCCTCACCAAATGTGACTGGTAGTCTGAAAACATTGCATAGACTTTTTCTTCTTGAGGAAAAAGATGATATCATTGTTTCTTTCCATTCACTTATTTTTCAGTGTGATCAAGTATATCAATGAGTTATTGCCTAACAAACATACCTAAAACTTTATGGATTAAAACAATAAGCATGTATCACTGTCCATGAATCTTCAAGTCAACTGGGTGGTTCTTCTGGGTTTGCAGGTCACTTAAATCCTCTCTTGATCTTGGCTGGGGTCTCTCACATCTTTGGCAGTCAGCTGCCTGTAGACTGGGAAGATACTGGTTGAAGCAGTTGGAATCTCCTTGATTTGGTCTCTCATCTTCTAACTACATAGCCATGTCTTAACCTAAAACCAGAGTGAGGAGATTAAGAGGAAGAGGGGAAGCCTCCTGAGACCTAGGCCCCGAGCTGTCACACTGTCACACCAACCAAATTCATTTGGGGCAAAGCAAGTCACAAGCCCAGCCAAGAATCAAGAAATGGGGAAAGAAATCCCATCTCATAACGAGAGGAAGAACCAAGTCACGTCGATACAAACAGCGTGAACAGAGGGAAGGAAGAAGGTAGACATTTTGCACTTACCCTGCCTACCAACTATAAAGTAACAAAGAACATATCTGCACACTGCCTCCTCTTTCTATTCTTCCACCACTAATTTTTTTGTGGAGGAGATACTTATGAAAAATTGGCTCTTTAAAATAAATGTGAGAAGTTGTCCACAATGTAGTGATATTGATTATGAGTGTTCTAAAAGTCATTTACAGTATCACCCTGATCCCCTGGATCCTGTGGGTTGACAATGGTTGATCTCAGCAAATGAAGAAAAACACTACTATCTACCTGGAAATAAACAAAAATGCTAATAAGAATTATTTCTAATTTTTTTAACATTTGAAAAATAACTGATAGTCAACAGGATAAGGAATCAACTTCATCTTTGAATTGAAATTTAGCGGAGATTTTCCGCTCTTGTGTGAGTTTACTTTAGGAGTATTAAAATTGTTTTTTGCCAAGAACTACGGGTGATTAACCCCAGGCATCAGGTGTATGTTACATGAAATGGCCTGAAAATTTCTGAAGAGTTTTTACAGTGTGTGACTCATTTGCAATAGCCTCTTGGATAAAACCCAGGACACTCCTTTGAAAATTTATAGGGACTAGTCTATCCAGCAATTTAATAGGCAGTCTGAATTTTTTTAAAAAATACCCTAGCCAAGGTTTTATCTCCTTCTCATCTCCCAGATTGAATATCCATTATCTCTCAAGATGCCATTACCCTCAGATGCCTCAGATTTATTTGTCTAGCTATTTCATAGGATAAAAGCCTGATAGGGTCCTCTTTAAATACACCTTCTAACCACATTTTAGAAACCAGTAGTTGGTTCCATCATTTTCCTATCTTAAGATTATGCTTTTCTATCTCGTGGGGATCATAAATTTCACTCCCATGTGCATTTTACAATTATGGAAAGAAATAAATCAAACAAAATACCCAAAGATCAGAATTTTTTTCAATTTATTTTCCAGCTGTGCTTACATACCCATGGAATAGTTTACTTAGGTTCATACACATATGCATCCCTGGGCATATGCTCAATACAGGTTTGTAGGTGTATTGATCTATTGATACATTGATTATTTCAGTTCAAAATCTGGCATCAGTTTGATTAAACTTTTCAGCTAATCTTTATCCTAGCTTTACTAGCTCAATATTTTTATACACATCTTTGTGTACCAATTAGCTATGGTAGTTTACTCTTAAACTAGTAGAATGTAGATCTCTATATGTCATATAGAAAGACTTTTTGCACTTACTCTCTCTACCATCCTGGATAAATGGCTCCCAATTAAACACTAGCTATGTCCTCACATGCAAAATGAATATACAGAGTGAAAGCAAGTAGAAATGGTTTTATTTTTGTGAAGGTCTATTCAATTCTAGAAAGTTGTCTGAAGTATATTGAGGTCTGTGTTACTTAGGTGTACTGACTACACTGATCAAATTCATCAGATTGCTACCCAGACTCCACTTCACTGTGTGCTGTGATGTGCCACATGTTTGGTTACACATATTCCCAAAAGGTCTGCAATCCGTGTCATTGATGTGAGTAGCCAAACTCACATATCATTTACTCTTTGTGCAATGTTTTGGTAATACCCAGGGCCAGTCTCTTGGCAGCTGGAGGAACATGCACAAAAACGGCACAGTTGGCAAGAACCTGGACAGAGTAAGGGCAGTGGAGTAGGAGGTAAGTCCTAGAAAGGAATGGACTGTGGTTCCAGAGAAGCTGGTGGACTTTAGCCACAGAAAAGGGGGCACATATACACTAGGCCAGAATTTCTCAAAATGAAATTTTCTCATCACCTACAGCAGACTTACCTGGAAAGCTGATAGCCAAAGTTTTTGGCTCCCATCACCTTGCTTAATCAAATCTTTAGGGAAAGTCTCCAGAAATGTATACTTTATCAAGATCTCCAGTGATTCATGTGCATTTGAAGATTGAGAGCCAGTATATTAGACTTTGAACATTTCCAGTACAGTCTATGCATAATCCTCATTATATCCCCAGTGTCTGGCAGCTTGTAAGTGACTATTAAATGAATGAAGAAATGATTAACCAAACAAAATATATTGATAGTGATGCCAAAACCCTACAATCTGTTAGTGATCTACCTCCAGGTTAGGAATGCAGGAATGCAAGACAATAGATGCATGTGAGATGCCACCAAGAGGAATTCTGATACTGAGCCAGATGCTATTTAAGTTGGTGGCTTTCCATGCCCTACTTGTTTCTCCCTATGTTCTACCTTCTTTAGAAACCAAAGGTCATTTTATGGTCTGGCTTCATTCCACAATCTCAGTGTGTGAATGCTTCTGAGTCCGCACAGGTGAATCTTCCCAGCTTCAAAAATCAAGTATGTTGAAAGACTAAGTAGGCATTGTCACTAGTACAAAAAAATTATAAAAAACACAGTCATCACTTTGAAGAACTGAGGTTTAGAAAGGTTAAGACATTTGTCTCAGTTCACACAGCTAGAAAGTGAAGAGGGAGCACAGAAGTCAGGTTGGCAAGGCTGGCCTGGAAACCATTTACCTTGATGCTGGTTCTTTTCTCAGTTTTCAATGGTGTCAAGGGACATTCATGGAGTTGGGATGGAGACACAATCAGGTTTAGTTTTTATATCCAAAGAGGCTCAATAAGGTGTTTTTCCCAAGCAATTAGCTATCTCTTCCAAGTCACATATCATACAAAAGCAGTCACAGTACATGTTTATTTTAAAAGCAAATATTTTCTTCATATATATATAATATATAAATATACTGTATAGATTTTTATAATTATACTTTAATACATTTGTCTCTAACCATTCATTTACTGCTCCTCCATTCTTGTCTTAGACTATTCTTGAGGGTACTCTTTTCTTGTTTCCAAATAATACAGAGTGTCATACTAAATCAGTGTTTGTCACAACTTAGCTTTCTTATGCTTGGTCCCTCCAACCCAGCTTCCACCCACAGCATCAAGTCACAAATGGTTAGAAGTGGAAAGATAACCTATGAAATGACCTATAACAACTCTATTATTTCATAGGTCAAAACTGTGGCCCAGAGAGGTTAAATTCTTCATCCCAAATCTCACTGTGCTACATCCTATAATAGTCAGAAAAATAGAGTAGAGTCCATATTTAATCCTGGCAATATCAAATAAATCAACTCATCGATAAGACTTGGGGTATGATAATAAAATAATCAGACTGAATATGAGATAACATAGGTCATTTTCATATAATGTTTGCTTTCATAAATTGATCCACTGAAGAGAAAATGATAGAGACAATTTCTTTTCTGTATTTATACATAAATAATTTCTAAAAATGTATTGTATTTTTTCCATTACCATTTACCTCCCCTGTGTCCTCTTCCATCACTACCCTTGCCCCCAGCCATGACTGAAAGCCTTCTCTCTACCTGTGAATTGATAGAAATAGCTTCTAAAGTCAAGCTAAGGCCCAATTGTGATTCAGGGTTAAACTTTCAGGGAACAGAGAGAAGATGCTTCTTTTTTGTTTAAAGTAGCAGTTTACAGCAGGACTGAACAATTTCTCAGAGAAGGTCTTATCAATATAAATATCAGGAAATTTGTTGGCCCTGTGTCTTGCTTTCAGCAATCATGTGGATCACATTCCCCTCATCCATGCAGATACAAGAGTGTATATTTTAATTCATCTGAAGCTTTACTGCAGAGCCTATAAATATTATATAACAAATCTGAGCATTACTACTTTCTTGTGCATTCAGGACACATCTCTGTGATCACTATAATCAACTTAATTGGGCAAGACTCTTTAAGTGAAGGCAATAACATTTGTTTACTTCATTGTAGGAATGTGCTCTCAGCCTGGTACCACCACATTTAAATTAGTTTTTATCCAAAACAGAGAGAAATGCACCCTTCAGTCAACACAGTCTGTTAATTTGAATGTTTAAATTAACTGTTTGTAGGCCCCTAGGAAACTCTAACAAGCTGTTTTTTGTCCTCTTGAGAGAGGACTCAGTGACATTCAGACCTTTTCCTTCTTTCCTATTTTGCCAAGTTCATAGGAGTGGATTCTCTCCTCTACTCTCTGTGGTAACAGGTCATATGTCTGAAGCTACCCTAGGAACTACATTCTTCACTGCAATAGGAGCAGCAAAATGATCTCTTTTAAGTGTTGTGATAAATATGTATTTGAAAAATGCAAGCTTTTGAGGAGAGGGGAGAGAGAGTGGTATGGTTAGACAAGTCAAATCCAGTTGAAGACAGATCCACACCCCTTATGTAGGAATCCTGTACATCCCCATGTGCTGCTTTCTCACCCAGAGTTAACCTCTCAGCACAGGACCGTTCCTACAGAATCATCATGGTTTTGAGATAGGGTATGTGATGAAAGGCTGTAATTAACAAGGGCTACAGGGATTGTCAAGGAGATAATAAGACCAACCCCTAATGCATTCATGGCTTAGAACCATCAGAAGACCCACTCCATCCAACATGGCTACTAATTTCATCTTGAGGTAACCTCCAACCTCATTATATGCTCATTGTGATACATTAGCCCACTAAACCACACACCCCCAGCCACCATGATCAGAAATAAAAAGCCTGAATAAAGGCACAAAATGGCCAACTATGCTCTAATGAGAAGTCACCACCCTTATTCCCCCCAAATCCTGAGTATCTCTTCCCCTTATTAAGTGCCCTCCATGAAACGAGCCTCAATTGAAAAAAGAAAAGTAAATACCGCTAAGGTGGGGCTGCACTGCCTATGGAGTAGCCTTCTCTCTCCATCCCACTGCTTCACTAATAACCTCTTTTTCACTTTAAACTTTATGACGTCCTCAGTTTGAATTCTTTCCTGTGTGATGTCAAGAACACACAGTGGGTTGAGAACTTTTGGGTACCCATAGCCCCCAGAATGCCTACATCATTCTGATCTCCAAATGGGCTTCCCCATTCTATCCCCCACCTTTTTCTTTGCCTTTTGCTTTGTAACTCTTTTCCAGGTTTACGTTCTACATCAAATCCTCACATATTCAATGCAGGGTAGTAGCTCCAGGTAATAAATCTGGAAACCAGGAGAAGGAAGGGATTTGAGGGGGAGTTGAATAGTGCTTTGTATAACTAGTACAATTTCTTGTGGAAACATCTATGTGCCATCACGTAAAGCATGTGTAATATTATTATGAGTATTCTTGTTTGAGCAAAAGTCTTTTACTTTAAGAAATTTTGGGAAGAGGGCAATCTCTACATCAAGGAAGAAAGCCATCCTGGCAGGAGGGTGAGAGGGGAATTCACAACATTACCCTGCCCTGGGCCTCTATTTTGGAAAAGCCAAGTTGACAATGAATGGAAAGTGAGGCAGGACAAAATTGAGAGCAAGACAGATAAATAGCCAATGTCCCCAGCCCATGCTGAAAATAACCCATGATACATATATACACAAGTCAGCCAAAATGAATCAAAGTTACCTCACTGCTTTCATGTGCATTCTTTAGGAAGCATTTTATATTTTTGTCATTTTATACCCTCACAACCAACCTGCTGGTGCTCAGATTTCACTTTTATGAGTTTGTGATAAAGGCCAAGGAGTGTGGTGTCCTAGTGGCCATTGTGGTGAACTTTAAAGGAAGCCAGCAATCTTCTGGCTGTCCCTCCAGTCCCTAATTCGTGTAGGACTAGCACAAAATGGGCACTCATTAAATATGTCCTGAGTAAAAGTCGTAACCCGTGACTTGCTGCTATTCCTCTCTGAAAATGTTAACTACCAAATAAAGATTTTTTTAAGAAATAACAAACTGTCATTGTCCGGGTCACCCTGATCTGAACAGTATAATCTCACAGGGACAATGCCAATGCCAACACTTGCGGTGGCCCCTTAGCAGAACATCTGAAAGTCACTCATCATTTCTTGTCATTTCCATGATCTGTGATTGTAGACAACCATACTTTGCTTCCTTCCCAAAGCATTCTTTGTTCTCATATTTCTTTGGTCCATTTTGGCAACTTTTGCCAGCAGCTGATGCCCCTTGTATATTTCTTGTCATTGCTCACATTTTCCCTGGATCTCATTCTCATTATGTAGGTCTTTCCTAATTTTTTACAATAGTAAGCCAACTGAAACTCATTTAAACAAACCCATAAATTTATTGATCCATGTACCTGGAATATGTGTGTGTGAATATAGATAGCTTCAGGTATAGCTGGATCCAGGGGTTTACAAATATCTTTGGAACTCTGCTTTTCTCTCATTAATACTTTCTCTCTAAAGGCATCATGAATGGCAATTGATGGTGGCTCTCCACTCATCTCTTTTCAGCTTTATCAGTCTCAGGAAAAAGTAGATTTTTTTTCATGGTACATATACAAATATTCTGTTGAGGATTCTGGCAAGTCTCATTGTATCACATAGCCATTCTTCACTGATAATTTTGTCTGAGGCATATGTACTCTGATTGGGTCAGAAATTGCTGTTGTTACAAAAAAGGTGATTTGCTCCACCTGACCCACACAGAACAGGTTTCCTTCAGGAAAAAGAAATCCTGTTAGTGGAAAAAGGAGGGAAAATGATATCAAAGAGGCCAAACATGTTATCTACCACCATGTTACTCTGATGGTATTCTTTGATGCTTCTGAAGTGAAATGAGGTACTTATTCCAGGTACCAAAATGAAATGAAATAAAATGTCCATTTCTTATTCAAGCTTTGCTTTCTGCGCTCATCATAGATGTGAAAGAGAAATTTTTAGAGGCATGAACATTACAGCTCTTTTTTGTAGCACATCTCCTAAGCTCTCTGACACAAATGAATCCCTGAGCTAGAGGACAACCTTGGAATGTGAGCACACCATGCTGGGCTCAACAATCACATCCTACACCCTACCTGTGTTCTGCGTTTTTACACTCTGAGGTTGCTTTGTTTAGCATGAACCTCATTCCCCCAAGGTAGGTATCCAGGTAGGTCCTGAGGTTGAGAAATCCATCCCGGAGATGGGCTGTCAACATGAGTGTGTTGTGTGTATTCATTGACCCATCCATGAATTTTTTCCGTGTTCTCTAGCAAATGAACTGAGTCTCTACCCTCTGCTCAAATGTCACCTGATCAGATAGCATTTCCTGACTTGACCTTAAACAGCACCTTACCCTCCTCAGTTTCTAGGTTACTGTTCTGAAGTTATTCTACCTGAAATTATGTCACTTACGTTTGTTTACTTACTAATATTCCATTTCCTTCACCACAATATAAGGAGCAGAAGGCAAGGAAGTTTTTCCTCTTGCTCTCTGCTGCATCCCTGCGCCTAGAATAGTGCCTGGTACATCTCAGTCACACAGTAACTATTTATTGGGTGTGTCAAGAAATAGATGAACAAGCAAACAAAATTACAGCAGCTGCACGTGTTAGGCCATAATTCTCAAACCCTCATTACACAAAAACATAAATGCATGCTCAGGAGAAAATGCAACTGGCAATCTTTTTAATGCATGAATAAACATGTTTGTGAAAGACCTCAGCCGATGCTCCGAATTTTATATCATGTTGGTAGCCTGGCATCTTCCCTTAGTGTTCTTCTGCTTCACTTGCTGGTTTTCAGTTATTCACCCAGAATGGTGACTAAGCAGATGGGGTTACATAAGAAGTAAAATAGCATGTTTTGATGTGATTTTGGTTAGGAAAGCCAGAGAGAAAAGGTAAGTTAAACTGCTTAGAACATTTCTACTAATTCCGTTAAATTATATAAAGCAACAATCATAAGAGCCCTGTGCCCCTCTCCCCGTCCCCACTAAAATGTCAGAAATGTGGTTTTCTCTCCTCTCTTTGTGCATGCTCATTCTCTTTTACTGTCAGGACTTTAGTTTTCTGTCTTTAAGAAGTGTTGTGTTTAGATTTGAATTCTTTGCTACAACCCAGTGAAAGGTCATGGCACCCACTAGCTGTTTCCCACAAACAAGGCAGAATGAAAACCAAGAAGGCTGGTTTTACAATTTCGTCTCCCACTGATTTCTCTGGCTCTTTTGTCTTTGGGGTGTCTGCAGGCGGTGGGCAAGACAGAGCCAAGCAGAACCAGTAGCCTGTTTTGGAGACTCTGCTACCCCTCAAGTGCAGTGGGAATTCCTTTCTGCCTGAGTGAAATGTCTAGTCTATAAAACCGGTTAGTAAAACACACTGTAATTTGGGATTTGGTAATACTGGCTTCATTTTGACAGAACCCAGGCTGACCCACAGCATTACATCATGAACAGATGTGAATGCTAGCGGGGTAGAATGATTAAAAACTCGTTCAGAAGGAAGAAAACTGAGTCATAGGAGGTCTTCGTTCTTTTGTACATTCTAAGCTTTAAGCCATGTTTAACCCTATGTAGTCCAAGTGGCATTCGCCTCCAAGTGCCAGTGACCTTGGGATCACCTTTGACTCTTTCAGTGTGTACAGGGTCTGATAACCTGCACAGAGTGAAGCTTTGAAAAATGTGCTTTACATGAAATAAAGACAATTTAAAATCTTTTACATTTAAATATGCAATGACTTTTGTATATTAATAACTCAGGGCAAGTCAATCAAGAAACCTAGTCTTCACTTGTTTCTTTTTTCATTTGAAGAACAGAAACAATAATACCTTAGGTGTGGCTTTATTGGAACAGAAACAGTACATTAGGCATGGCATTATTGTGAAGACCCAAAGGGCAATGGCTGTATGAAAGTACGTTTCAAACTATAAAGTACTATAAAAATATTACCACCAGTTAGTATTACCAGCTATGGGCAAATTTAAATAATGGCAATGACTGTGTCATATAAACATTTATTGCTAGAATGTTTTCAAAAGGCTGTGCCATGCTTTATATTTTTGATAGAGTTCTTCAAACTATATTCATAGCTATGCCTCATTTTAGAGCTGAATTGAGTATTTAATCACTTGACAAAGCAATGGATGTTTAGTTGTGAGACTAGAGATAGAGGGCAGAGGAGTATTAAAACTATCTATATATCTATAGATACATATCTATTTATATATTTAATGACACAATTTGGGGTATATACTAGATACTAACTAATGTGAATGTTAACTGATGCAAATCTCTACTAGTCTTAATGTCAAATGATTTAAGTAAAATTCTCTTAAAATAAAATTTTATTTTCTTTCAAAATAAGTAAAGTTCATGCCAGGATAGGTTATAAAACCATTGACCTGATGACCGTCTACTTGATTATCTGTGAGGTGAAGTGTGTCCAAACAGAATGTTCCCTACTCAGATAATATTTCGGTAGGTGACCTCTATCATCTGCCAAGGTGGTAACCAACATGGTGAATAAACACAGATTTTGTCCATCTAGTTTGGGGACCTAATTCCCAACGAGGGTCCTTGAAGTCAGAACATTAATAAACTCTGAGTCATTATGCATAGAGCCCTTTAGCAAAAGTGTCAGACGTTATTCTAAGTCTGGAGGTACAGTGGAGAATGAGACAGACATTGTCCCTGCCCTCATGGAACTTGTATTCCATTAGGGGAGAGAAACAATAAACAAACAGATAAAATGGCCATCAAGTGACCAACTGGGATGATAAAGTCAAGAGAAAAAACTCTTCAAGGGCAGTGGTGATTTTGTGGGACCAAAGGAGACCCAAGGTCACAGACTCTTTGGAGATGTAGGTCACTGACTTTCAGTATTGTTGTGATTCTTTTCAATTAATTCTTCTCTTGACTTTTCAAGCATTATGAGCTGAATAGACTACACCTGGCGAGTAGACAGCATGGCAGTGGAGTGTGGGGTTACCTACTGAGACTTTGTTCCTGAGACTGGGGTGGAACTTCCAGGATAAGGCATGTCCTTGCTGGAGGTTTGGTCTTTTTTAGTCATTGTCCTCACTCTGGGTCCTCTGTTATTCCACTACTGCATCCAAACAGAGTTAGGGTCCCACATGAAGTCATACAGCCAGTGTCAGGTCCCTTCTTTCTGCTCCTGATAATGACAATAAGTGATACTATTTTGTCCCTTACGGTGTCCCTGTAAGTACTTCTCAAGCATGCTAGATGAGTGACACCTACCATGCCATGTACATTATGAAGGGCACTCAGAGTCTGTGGATAAAATAGCTCAAAGTTTAGCCTTTATAATGAAGTTCTCATGGAGGCCTCTCCTGTCTTGGCACATAGTTCTGTTTTTATCTGTAACTGCACAGCTAGGCCTCCCAAGGTTTTGGCAATGATCTTATTTCAAGATGTGTGTCCTCCTTCTACGTGACCAAAACCAGAAACAGTAGCCCCCTTTATCTAGTGGGATATATTCCCGAATCACCAGTGGATTCCTGAAACTGTGTGCTATGTTTTTTTCGTATATATATACACATACACACACACACACACACACACACATATATACATGGACACACACACACACACATATATATATATACATGCATACACATAACTGTGATAAAGTACAATTCATGAATTAGGCACAGTAAAAAAATAACAATAATAACAAAGCAGAACAATTATAAAATATACTGTAATAAATTATGTGGTCTTTCTCTTTCTCTCAAAATATCTTATTGTACTGCACTTGCCTTTTTCTCATAATGGAGGAGATAATACAATGGCTGCATGATGTGATGCTGAGGTGAATGGCACGGGCATTGTGACGGAGCGCCAGGCTGCTCTCAGGGCTCTCGAACACAAGTGCTGCAATGCCATGACAGAAATTCTCCTGAACGAGGTGGCTCCTGGTGACTAACAGGTGGTGGCAAATGCAGAGTGGAGATGCTGGGCAAAGGGATGATTTACAGTCTGACTGGGACACAGTGGGCCAGTGAGAGGTTTCATCATGCCACTCGGAAAGGCACACAAGTTAAAACTTTAAACTGTTTATTTATGGAATTTTCCACATAATATTTTCTTACCATAGTTGACCGTGGGTAACGGAAACCTTGAAAAGCAAAACAGTGAATAAGGGGGACTGCTGTGAATCCTTGCATTTAATCAGGTTCCCTGTAACTTTGTTTGGAGTATATGTATTCCAGGAGTTTGAAATCTTGTTTAAAAAGTTAATAAGTAGCTGAGTGTACTGCAAGTTACCCAGGGGCTGCTACAGGCTTATTTTTTTAAGAGTGTATCTCAATTCCTAATATCACCCCCATCTTACTTTTTACTGTGAACAATAGTAGAGAAACTAGTATAAAAACCTCCAATGTACCCATCACCTGGCTCCAATAATTATCATCACCAACTTTGTTTTATCCTAAATATTTTTGAACTGTAATCTTATTTTTGAAAAAATTAGTGACTGGCGATGTTTCCAGATGATATAGTACATAGTGGAAACACATCTGGTTTGCCAATGAAGAAAAACAAAACATGCATAGAAAGAAAGGGCTTAGTAAAACTAGGAAAACCATGCACAAGGAAGATCATGTTTGAAGGTTAGAGCTCATTAAAGAAGGCCAGCAATTCTCCGCCAATAAATGGAGTTTATTTTCTACTCCCTGAACTGAGATTGCTTAAGTCTTACCCCATAGAATGTGGCGGAGGAGATGCCTTGACAGTTCTGGGTCTAGCAGGTGAAGAGCATAGGAATCGTCCACTTTCTCCCTCTCAAAATGGTCATTCTTGGGTCACTTCCTCTCAGAACACAGCCAGGAGGATGGAAGAATCCCAAGCCATATGGAGATGCCACAGGGGATGATCCCAACTCAGTTCCCAGCTGACAAGCAGCATCACCTACCAGCTATAGTATGGGCCACCTTGGAATTTCCAGTCCAATCGAACTCCCATTTGAGATCACATGAAGTGGAAGTACCCATCCAATGGAATCTAGTCACCTGACAGATTTATGAGGGAGAATAAAAAAAGTCCCCGTTTTAAACAACTAAGTTCTGGCATAACTTGTTCGATAGTAATATATACTTCACACAGATTTGGTACAGGAAGTATGGTACTGTAATGACAAAAAAAATAAATGTACAGGTAACATTGGCTTTGGGAACAGTGGCAAGTGGAAGCTGGAAGAACCTTGAGGAGACTCTTGGTGAAGGTGAGGACCACAAGACAATTGTTTTTCAAACTGGAGAAAAGAGGACCCAAGTTATGTACTAGCAGAGTGAAGAGTGGAACTGTTGCCTATGGTAACATGGAAGGAAAAAAATTTTTTAAAAAAGATAATGAATTCATGGATCTGATGAAGGCGATTTCCAGAAAGAAGGTTAAAAGCTACTCTCTTGTCCAAAGTCAACCAGAAGGCCAGCCTGGATTTAAAAACAAGAGAGTGGATTTCACTTCCTATGAAAGGAATGGCAAAGAATTTGTGACCTTTGCTGATGTACCATAAGGAGGGGTTGATATTTAAAAAGTATATACAATCTTAGTAGGTAGTGTGAGAGGGCTCAAAACAATACTGACTTCTGAGTTAAGCAACATATGGGAAAGAAGGAAAATATGTAAAAAAACTCTTACACCTGGAATAGAGTAATAGGTTGATTTAGTCTTTAATTAGGAGGGCTTGCCTGTTCTGCAACCTGTCTTTCGCTTCTTCTCTTGTCATTGAAAGTAATCAAGTGGGCTAGCCAGAATAATCACAGATATGAATAGGAGATTTGCTTCCACTAAGAGAGAACAAACCACATTCATTGTTTTCTTGATGTTCAATTAAGCGGCTAGTCTGTTTTTTTCCATTAAACAGAACTAAAACCTGCATCCACGTAAATTACTCAGCTCTGCTTTAAAAAAAAAAAAGACCATCATTGTCTGGATATAAGCCATTTCATTTTTATCACTGGAAGAGATGTTAAGGTAGGTTAATGTCTTTAGAAATTATTTATCCCTGGAAATCTCTTGTGCATTATACTGAAGTAGACTGAGAATTAGGACACATTAATCTGAATGACAAAGCAACAACTGCTGTCTTCCTCAGTAACAGGAGACGATGTTTATAGCCAACCCCCAAATACCTAAATAGTTAGGTCTTTTTGGTCTGTACAGATACCAATATTTAACAGTTGTGTTCTATTTAATTGCTTGTGCATACCCCAAAGAAGGTCACCGTACATTTGCACACAGGTCTTACCTCTCCATGATCATCCTAAATTTAATGAGGAGGCCCTGGGAAAAATTTGGGATGTTGGTAAAACTTACATTTCGATTTCTGGGTCTCCTTTTTCCCATCTCTTCCCCAGTTTCATAACAACTCTCTCTGCAGAGGGAAAGGTATGGCCCTAGAAGTTAGTCTTGGAAACCAGATGTACAAGGGTTAGGGAATGGAAAAGAAGGAGTGGGAGTGAGGTGGGAAGATAAGAATAAGGGATGAACTGACTGCACAGACAGGCGTGTGCCTGTGCATTGATTTCCTAAAGGAGAAGGGCCAAGTGTCCCCACTTGACCTCTCTCAAATCCATTTAGTTCAGGGATGGTGAAGGTTCTCAACAGATGCTCCAAGAACTTCCAATTTACTATCTCAATTTTCTAACACAGTGAAACTGCAGAGTGAACAGTGGCTTTCAGCCCATCTGAGCATTCAGAAAAGTAAGCTTAGGGAAGATACAGATTCCTATAAAAGTTGGTAGAAAAGCTGCACCATTCAGTTGCCCAGTCAATTTTCCTGACCTTCACTCACTGTTCCACATTAAGATAAGCAGTCTGCCTATCAGAGGATCCTGGTGGGATTTGCTACCCAGCACAGCTGATGTGTCCTGAAGTCTCCATTGGTTTGGAGTAACTTACCTTGTCTCAGCCACACCCGGGCTCAGGACCTGGAAATAGCTGTGCATACCCTCTATAGTGATCTCTTCTCTGTGTGTTTCTCTTTCAGTCAGTGTTAAAATTCCCAGAGTGCAAGAAATCTAGGCCAGTCTTGGCACTCTCTCTAATTCACTTAAAGCATTAATAATAACTCATGCTACATATCAACATTTTATCCCATTTCCCATCTGTAAATCATGGGGATTAGGCCTTACCTGTAGAGCTAGCATTTTATTATGCTAGTACACAGAATGTGAGCACTCCCAAGGCCCCACTGTTTCTCAACCACGGCCCAAAAGCCTTGTGCAGAAGATCAATGTTACTTATTTTCTGCAATGTGCCCTTTGTTTTGTTTTGAATGCAAAAATAATTAGTCTAGCTAAACCAAAGAATACAGGCTTCTCCTGAGAAAAATTAACTTGAGTGTCTTCACAGGAACTGGCTGATATTTCTAAATTTAAAAAATTCTGGACCAAAATGCAAACAATAGCACCCAACACAGTGGGGGATGCAAGTATGAGTCACTGAGCATGAATTTCTCCCCAATATACCATTGTCACACATATCTGTTACCAAGTAGCAGGAGTGATCTATGACTAGAGTTATTTGACTGGCTTTAAAGTATCTCACTTTTTACCTTGGGTTTGGTGGGGATATCGATGGCTTTGAGTTTGGCTAAGAGATGTGAGAGGATTTGCTTTTTCAGTTGTAGAGCTGGGTTCTCTCTTACAGGGAGGAAATGTGTTCACTGATGACTGTTCCCATTTGTTATCAGAGTAACAAAAAACAGTGTCAAAATGACAAGTGAACATGGAAGCCTAAGTGGATAAAAAGCAAATTTGATCCCAAAGTTACATGGTCTTGTGGGGGAGAACTCAGCCAAGGCAGAAGTTCGCTGTTACGTGTGCTCACAAATGTTTGGTCCAGAGCCCATCTGAATGAGAACATGTTGTTTTCCTTCCCCCAAATGCTTTCTCTTTGTTGCTGTTATTGTTATTATTACTATTAGTATTAGTGTTTGTTAAGGCGCTCCTAGATTGCCAAGTTCAAAATATGGGAGTTGTTCTCAACGTTTCCTCTGTTCCCCCAGGCACCAGATCTGTGACTCCAGGTCTGAAGTGGCCTTTCCATTCACCTCTTTCCTCCTGTTGCTCCACCCTCTCCACCACCCTGATTCAGGCCTTCATGAATAAACATAGGGAGCTGAAGGTGCTCTGTCTTCCACAGGCCATAGCCTTCTGTGTATTTATCAAATGTTGTCTCGCTTTGATTTGGTCTGCATTTTTGTATGCCTTCCATACCTCCTGGGTCAGAAATAGATGTCATACAATGTTCTCTTCATGTTCAGTTTTTCCTTGGCATTTTAGCTTTATACCTTCTGCAGAGTAGAGCCTCACTACACTTCATACATTAAATTATAAAGCTCATAAATTATTTCTCCAGATCTGAGCAGCCTATGGCATGTAATGAGAGTAGTAGCAGGATTAAGGATATAAATGTGAACAGTAGTAGTAATAATACTAATCATAATACCAATAACTATCAAACACACTTATTGAGTGCTCTGGGTTTTGACCCCTGTGTTAATCACTATCTCCCTACGTATAGATAAATAGGTAGATAGATGATAGATAGATAGATGATAGATAGATAAATAGATAGATAGATAGAATCATTCTTTTAATCTAAGAAAAAGCAAACAAGGGTGTTAGTTGTTGTTTTTACAGATTTTTACATCATTTTACAAATTAGAACATCCCAAGAATAGAAAAGTTAAGAACTACCTTTAAAGCTGTATAGCCTACAAGCATCAGCATTAAATTCCAGAGAGTCAGATCACAGAGCCCACCATAAAAGAGATTATTCTGTGCCACAGCCTCTTTGTCTCCTCTAGATCACAAAAGGCAAGCATGTTTTGGGACACCCTCATGCTCTGTCTTCCTCTTGCCCCTAAAAAACCTCTTGGACTACCTGGTCACTCCCTTTCTTTAGTTATGCCTGCTAGTCCAGGTATATGGCCCTGGGCCCTGCAGGAAAACTGGGGAAAGGGCAAGAGAGTTGAACTAACTTGGAGCGATTCGGGAGGTACCAACAGGGCTCCTCTGGGGAACTTCTTCTCTGTGGAGCTCACATTCTGGGCACAGACACTGCCAATATGTGCTCAGACAAAGAACCAGATATCAAAAAGTGATAATGACAATGGCAAAGTGAAGCAGGGTGAAGGAAAAAGAGTGAGGGGATGTTTTAGGTGGGGAGGTCAGAGAGGGAGTCTCATAAAATTCCAATTAATGCAAAGTAAAAATTTTCAGGAAATCTCCTGAATTTATGAACAGCCACTGATTACAAGATGTTTTATTTCATTTGGTGTTTGATCTTAGGAAGAAGAATCAATCATAGAGAAAATAGGAACATAGGGAATGAACATTTAAAGAATCTGAAAGACTTGGTCAGGGCTAGTATGAGCTGAATCAGACAGTAGGAGAAGCTGTTCTGGATCCAGCCCTTCCCAGCTCCCTGAAGACCCATAGTTTGAAAATTTTACCCAATTTAGATGCTTTCCTTCTTTCTCAACCACTTCCTAGTGCCACACCCTCATGTCCTCTTCATCGGTGTTCAAAACCTCCTAGAGAAAGGACTGACAGGGACACATTTACATACACATATAAGCAGATACCCAGACATATATATACATACCCATACATACACAGACACAGCAGCATACACATACATATATACACACACAGGCGCCCACATTCACAGACACAGAGATACACAGACACACTCTGCACCACAGACACAGGCACACCAGCACATACACACATCCATATAGAAATATCTACACACACCAATATAGATACACCATTTGCAGACATACAGGCACACCCATGCACCACACACAGGCACATCAGCATGTGCACACACACACATACATGCACAGACATGAGCACAGACTTCAAAGTCTTCAGTGCCTCCTTATCAGGTTTCCTGAAATCAAACACTCCTCCAAGAAAAGGGGCAGATACAAAAATACACACCCAGACACATGGCCATGCAGACAGAAAACAGACACGCCAATACACACAAGAGATGAAAGTTATCAGGGTAAGGATTTTGAAAAAGTACAAAGCCAAAGGATAAACTCTGACTATTAAATCTGAGGAAACTGGAGGCTTGACCAAGCCCAGCAGGGGAGGGAATAGGGAAGGAGAGCTTTCTCAGCACTCCTGTGATCAAGCCCTGGCTGTCACCTGTCCTACCTATGCCGGAAGACAGGCCTTCTCCACATCAGCAGTTTGATGTTATTACACTGTGGGTCTTAGCTGTAAGCCCCTCGAAAAGACATTTCAGCGATATATTTGAAAGCAAATTCCAGTCTATTATTAAAACACCTGCTCAATCATGAGATCATTCCTGACATAAGGGATTATCAGCTAGAGAAAGAAATGACAGCACAATTTATTAGTCATCTCACAATTCACTTTTGAGGAAACTAATCCCCTGCATTTCCTGTTAAGTTATTATTAATAAAATTAAGAAAAGCCTTGCCCTTTATATTTATAAAATTATACCAAATGCAACAGATTAATGTGTTACATGTCACCATTTTGGAACAAAGCAGGAAGGCAGAATAAAACAGTGCATTTCTCTGAGCCACTCTGCATTTTAGCCTGTGACAATTATGTTTCTGTGACTGTGTGGTCATTCCCGGATAGGTGTCCATTTCAGAAAAGCTCAGCAATTATAGGCTCTGCTGACATGATGCAAGGGAGTCCACACAGGCCTTGTTATTTACCTTAATACATCTTAGTCCCCCTCTATATTGATTGTCTACAAGCCTTTGTAATGAAACAGAGAGGTCAAGCCCAGCAAGGGGAGTGTCCTTGCCATTCTTCCCCGTGCACATTAAGTCCATTAGCACAAACAGCTCAGTAGCATCAGTTTTAGGTCAATAGCTTTTAAAACATAGATTCTATACCACAAAAGGACTTTTCCTAGAAAGGCAGAGAAATGACAGAAAGACTTGAAAAGGGGAGTCATATGTTGGAAAATAAGGGGAAGAAATCTGGTTTAATTATAAACTTAATCCAAAAAATTGAGTATGCTAATCTTTTCAAGGTCATGAACTGTTCTCCATCTTCTATATTCCTCCTTGTTTCTATCTCTTCACAGATCTATTTCATTTATTTCAAGAGTTATAGACCTTTAGTTAAGAATTGTATCAGAAAATAGGCCGAAAGAATAATGCCACAGTATATGGTGACTGAACTTGATGTATGGAAACTGACTGTCAAAAAGATAGGAAAGAAAACTAAATGATGTGACAATATTAGCAGTTGCAAAGATCACAAGTTTTAGATTGGAGAAATAAGAAGGGTAATATGGTGGATTTTTATCAATAATTGACATTCAAAGAAGTTTGAATCCTTGGAAGAAAAGAAAATGCCATTCTGGGAGTATATTTCCTGAGGGAAAGAAAATAAATAAACAAAAAGGGTTGATAATAGAACTAAAAGCAATTTGAAAACATTTACCTTTCTAGTACAGGAATTATGCTCACACTTTGTTCATTCATTTGTTCATTCAACAAAGGCTTATTGAGTTTTGACTGTGTCACACAGCGGCCTTGGCATTGAAAATATAATGGTGAACAGACTTGACAGAGTCCCTGTTTTCATGAAATTTACATGCCAGTGGGAGAAACAAACAAATGTTTACCTATATTTTAATATAGTGCTAGATGGTGACAGATCTTATGGGGAAAAATGAAACTAAGTAGTAAGCTAAGAAAGCTGCTGTTTTAGGAAGGATGGGGTGTCCTAGAAAAAAGATAGGTAAGGCCAAGATCATGAAGTGCTACGTGGACCAACATGAGGTCTTTGGACACTATTCCAGGCATGATGAGAAGTGACTGGAGGAACATGAGCAGGGCATGGCATGATGTGACTTACATTTGGAAATGATCACTAAGGCTGCTGGTGGAAAACAGATTATGGGGCCAGGAGTAGATGAGAGGAAGCAGGGAGCCAAATTTAGAGCAGTTGTCCATTCATTATCCAGGTGAAAGATGGTGGTGGACTGAATGGGAAGGACAGTGGTAAAGGTGGTCAAAATATTTATATTTGAGATCTCTTCATCTGTCTATCTTCTATCATACACCCCCCTACATATATGCAAATACATATACATTTACATATTCAAATTCTGGGGATTGAACTCCAGACATGATGTAACTTGTCTTCAGCTGCACACTTAGAAGTGGCACAGCCAGGGCTGATGCCAATCCCCCACATCTGCACTTGCCAGTGTTGGGCAATAATGGGGGAGGGAGGATGTTTTGGAACAGACTGGGGCTTTAAGATGAGCCTGGCTGGTAAGAGATTTGGGATTTGTTTTAAAACCAGAATGGGTAGTATTTACTCATGGTTTAGATCTGGAGAGCAAGAGAAAGGGAAGATTCAGTGATGTGTCCTTGGATTTTACCCGGGCATCTGGGCTAATGATCTGGCCCTGAAGTTGAAAAGTACAAGGGAGAAACATATTTATGGGAAAAGGCTAAGAATTTGGCTTTGGAGATGGTAGATCTGAGATGCCTCTTATGTAGCCAAGAGGTAACACAGAGAGCTGGTTAGAGATAGATTCTGGAGTTCAGGGAAGAGGATGTGCCTATGGAAACAAATGCGGGAGTCATCAAGCATGCAGATGGCATTTAAGTCCATGGTGTTAGATGAAATATATGTGGGATAAGCATAGCTAGAGATGATGTATGTGGAGGTCTAGATCTCAGGGCCCTCTAAAATTTAGATATTGTAAGACAGGAGGATCTAGCAAAGGAGACTGAAGAAAAAGACGCTGAGTAAAAACAAATTAAGAATTTTGGTTTCTCAGAAGCTAGGAGAAGAAAATGTTTTAAGGGGGAATGGTCAGCTTTGCTAAATGCTGTTCAGAAGTTTAAAAAGATTCAGACAGAGAACTGACCATTAGACTTGCCAACATAGGGACCACTGGTGACCTTCACAGAGTTCCCATGAAGAGCAATCAGGGGAAAGGTTGGGATAAAGCTTCATGATGGTTCTGAGAAAGAATGGGACCTATGATGATGGAGAAAGCCAATACGGTCAACACTTCCAAGTTTTGTTCTATAGCAGAGCTGAGGAAAGACTCAGAAGCTATAGAGGGAGGTGAGATCAAAGGAGATTTTAAAAATAAAACTATTACAGCATATTTGTGTGCCAATTACAATGATTCAAAGGGAAGGAACCCTGGCAATACTGTAGAGAAAGGAGAAAGGTACAAGAGTAAAGCCCTTCAGTGAGATGGTAGTAAGAGATTCAGAGAACAAACACAAATATTGTTTTTAAACTGGAACCCAGACCATTCACCCACCACAACAGGAAGAAAGGCAGTAAACAAGAGTATAGAGACGTGCCAGGGGAAAGGTGGTGGTGAGCAGAGAGAACTTTCTCTTTCAATTTCTATTATTTTCTCAGTGAAATGAGAAGCCAAGTCATCAACTAAGAGTGCATAGTGAAGAAGGGGTGTTTGAGGTTTGAGAGGTATGGAAAAAGTGTTAACTAGCCAGATGGGAGACTGGGGAGTGGATCAGCTGCAGGGCTGCCTGCCAGTGCTCAGGGTCCACTTGAGATTTGCTATCATAAATACAAAGTGAGGCCAGTCACCAGTCAGCATGGCTGGTGTTTTCCTCCAGCAAAATGTAGCGATCTGAGTGCACTTGTAGAATCTGAAATGAGTTGGGCTGGATCAGAGTTGTGGTTTTTCTAGGTTCAGAGGAGGAGGTGGAGGAGAGGGACAAGGAGATAAGTCATGAGCACAGAAAACATTAGTAATACTGATCCATGGAACCTAAGGTAGGGAGGGAGAAAAATGAGGAGGGGTGTGTATGTGTCATGGTGAAGGTGGTGGTAAAGGTACCAATGTGATAGTAGGTATCAATGGGTTTGAGGCTCCAATGGGTCTGGTGTTGGGGGTATTAGGAAGAGTGAGCTGAAAAGATAGGAGAAAATAGCCAGAGACCAAAATAGGTTAATTGAGATTTTAGAAGCGGTATACTCACAGGTAATAACAAACTAAGACAAGGGAGATGTTTAAAAATATACCAAACCCAGGTGTCATGTCTGATCATTGATTGGTAGTCTTTAAGAGGTGGGACTCAGGCAGTGGTATGTGTTTCATCTTAATATTTTTGTTTGCCATTTACATTTTTTTTCTTATGGAAATATAAATTTCTATAAGAAGCCCACAAAGTTGAAATTATACTTCTTGATCAGAAAAACAAAACGGGACAGCAAAGTTCTTAGGAAGATTGACTTTGAGGAACAATGAAAGACTGGGAGTTCAGTAGAGGGTTGTATATCTACCTTGCTACTGAAAAAAAATTACATGCAAAGGTTCCATCCCTTGTGTACTCCCAACACGGCATCTGTCACACTACTTCATTTGTTGACTTGTCTGTCTACCAAGTTATGATGGCCCATCTCTTAGAGGTAGAGCTTTATCTTGTTTGATTTATACCCCAGCCTTCCCATGTCCTTCTAGTGGAGTCTTTGTCATCTGGTTGCATTCTCAGTTAATGTTAGAGGGGAGGATAAAAGAATGTCCCATTGATAGCCAAACATCTAGTACCATCCTTGCACTGAAAATACACTGTCATTCCCTCTACCAGTTCAATATTAGAAGTAATAGTATCTTTTTTTCTACCAAAAAATTATCATTTATCATGCTGCTGAGGGTAATTGTTGTCTGCTGGCTTGTTAACTTTTTCTGTTTTGTCATTTATGTTCTGCCTATTCACAAAAAAAATGTTCTGCGGGTTAAATTAGTTTAAAATCAGATAAATAAAAAATTAAAATGAAAGGACAATTTCTAGAAACTTAGAATAGATTGGTTATTGTTTTTGGCAACAGAGTTTAGTTATAAGATTTCTGGGACCCAAGAAAAAAGGTAAACATTTTGAATTGTATAATTTTTATTGCCTCTAAGAGGAAGTTCATTGGGGAGAAACTGGGGGTGTGATATTTTGTCATCAGAATCTTTATGTAGAAAACATATCAGGTAACACCAAGACAATATCTTCTACTAAAGTTTTTAAGGAAAAAAATGACACACACATAAAGAAACACACGCACATGTTCTGCATACAGATTTAAACTTGTTTTATCTTTTTATGAGGATGCTGCAGTGTAGAGCACATTTTAATAGGATGTAGTCCAGATATATTGCTCTCTGAAAATCAAATTTATACAGAAACAGAGCTCAGAAGATCCAGGTCAATAACGGAGAAGGAATCTGGGGTAAGAATTATCTTGTAGCAGTAGTAACCTGGCATCCACCAGTGCCTGGACAGGCTTCAAGAAACGTGTGCATTTCCAAGATTCCTTGCAATATATAGGTATTCTCTGGAGAGAAGACCTATATCTGCTTCATCTTTCAAAGCAGTCATTGGTCCAACCTACTTAAGAACTACTTAGTCAGAGTAACAGACAATCCCCAAATCATTTTCTTTTGATTTAAATGTGATGTTTTCTGGATCATTTAAAAATTCTCATTCCATAATCTGAGAATCAGAAGGAAGTATCCTGGGATTTTTCTGGGAAGATTTTGGGGGGTGGATGAAAAGAGACCTCATGCTCTGGGCTCTCATAAGCTGGAGAGGTGATGATGGGAGGGAGCTGATGGATAGCTAGAGCCTGCTTTCTGGGTGGGTCCCTGCTTATCGAGTGACGTCAGGCCATAAATTGCAATTGCTTCCCTCCTTTTCTAATTTCAAAATCCCTCATTAAAAATTTACAGTGGGCAGCCATCCAGCTATTTATGACTATGTCTAGACAACTGCAAAGCAGCAGATGGTGCAGAGTCGATTTGGGGTTTTCCCTTATCTTGGTGACCAGTTCAGATCAGGGCAGAGTTGATCAGATCAGTTAAGTGAAAATCAGATGTTAATGTCACTGGTGAAATTGATTTAACGAGAGAGCCTAATCATCCCCCCTAGGGAAAGCTGGGGCCACCGATCAACATCCATTCTTTTGTTTTCAAGC
This sequence comes from Macrotus californicus, assembly GCA_007922815.1. Lineage (NCBI taxonomy): Eukaryota > Metazoa > Chordata > Mammalia > Chiroptera > Phyllostomidae > Macrotus > Macrotus californicus. The sequence continues at coordinate 3,387 of VMDR010008186.1, read as the reverse complement.
AAGTGTTAACAGTGTCACTGTATGAGTCTGCTTGGGCTGCCTTAACAAAATGCCACATGCTGGTTGACTTAAAAGATGTAGGTTTATTTTCTCACAGTTCTGGAGGCTGTCAGTCCAAGATCAAGGTGCTGTCAGGGTTTGTTTGTGATGACAGTGCACTCCTTGGGTTGCAGACAGCCAGTCTTATCCCTGTGTCCTCACATAATCTTTCCTCTGTGCTCTTGTGGAGAAAGAAAGATCTCTGGTATCTCCCTCTTTTCTTATGAGAACATTAGTCCTATTGGATTAGGGCCACACTCTTATCATCTCATTGAACCCTAATTACCTCCCTGAAGACCCTTTCTCCAATCTAATCATATTGGGGGTTAGGACTTCACCCTATGAATTTTGGGGATACACAATTTAGTTCATCACAATCACTGACTAAACAACACAAGGCCTGCTGAGAGCTTCTTGTGAAAGTTAGGTGGCACCCCATTGTTTTCAGACCATGTTTCCTAATTACCTCTGAGGCAGTGAGACCTGTTAGCTATCTTTGGAGGGATTATTAGTTAACATTCATAGATTGTTCAGAAACCATCTATGCTTCACTGACATTGTTACCAATGGGACACCTGGAGACAGGCAGAAAATACTTGAGATGCCCTAGGAGAAAGGTGGGCAAGAATAAATCTTGGGGCCACTAGAAAACCCCTGGTTTCAGAAACAGAAGCCTGAGGTAAATAATGCCTTGCAATCTGTGCAGGCAGAGTTGGGCTGAAGCAATGAGAGAATGCATGGTCCAATGCCCAGATTCTTCCCATCAGAGTGTGTGCATTTGTTTGCTCATGGGGTAATGGACTATGTGTAATTCTTAATGATGTGGTAAATTGGAGGGTTGTGGAAGCACAGGATACACTTAACCTGTGTGTGGAAAGATCATAGGATCCTCGAATTTTAGAAATAGTAGACTTAAGAATTGAGGAATATTAATGGTCTCCTCAGTTTGTTTGGAACCTCGTGGTTGAGGAGGCACTTCTGTGTACTTAACTGTCTGGCCCAGGTTGCCACCAGATGTGAACACCTGAACAGAGCTGGGCTAGCCAAGTTCTTTCTGCTGTGGATTTGGAATTGGAACTGGAAAAAAATGGTTAACCTCTGCTGATGTCTGGAACTAAGAGTATATAAAACCCAGGAGCTATGAGAAAGTCATACCCCAGTGGGCCCAGTGAAAGTTGCTTGGCAGAGATAGAAGAGAAAATTAGACATGCAGAGCATAGCAGAGATGGATTAAGGAGAAGGGGAGAGATATAAATGGGAGAGACAGAGAGAAGGAGAGGAAGAGAGAGAGAGAGATGGTAGATAGGGAGGCAGAGGCCAGGAGAGTAATGATTCAATTCCTCACGGACTCAGGCCATTCTAATCTGCATGGCCATCTCTGTGGGCAAGTGGCTAGGAGCAGTTCACAGAGTAGCCAGAGGGCTACTGTTGTGAGTTTTGGAAGTCCCCCAAGTAGTTTTTCTAGAGTTACAGTTCACACTCTGGTCTAATACATATTTTACTAAGCAATGCTGACTTCTAGAAGGCTTATGAAGCCATGAACTCTGTGGTTTAATCCTGAAGATACACATCAGTGCAAAGAATATTAATCCATGCGATGATTTTTTGAATAACTTAAGCATTGATATATAAATCCCAGAGATATTTTTAGGTACCGTTATTGTCCCTTTCTGATCCACTGCTCTCATATACCACAGCATTTTTCATCATGTATCTTGCTCCAGTGACCTGCTTCCAGGAAAACCCCTTTTCTGTTCACCTAACAGCTCCTGAGAGTCCCTCTGCTATATATATTTAGTACAAATCCAAAAACACCTAGAAAAATGAAGAGGAAAACAAAAATGAGAGAGTTAAAATAAACTTCTATTATCATGCAAAGGGAAGCAAAGGCTGAAAATACTCTCCTTTTGTCACCTGTGTCCCTGTAGCCTTACAAAAGCATACAAGAAGACTGTAAAATTCTAGAATTTGGGTTCCTAGAAGTACTTTGAAATTATTTAATCTAGACAACAGTTCCACAAATGAGGTAACTTGGTCTGAGATGCGAGAAGTGCCTTCATAAAACTACACCTTTAAATAATAGCAGCTTGATAGAGTGAATATATTGGAAGGGAAAATTACTAAACTTCTCATGTAATTCTCTGGCTAAAACTAAGAGGAACTTAGAGATAATTTCTTTAGCCTCCTCACTTTGTGGATGACTGCACTGAAAGATAATTAAGTGAGTTTAACCTGATTCTCAGAGTGCTTTGACTAATGTCTTTATCCTCTTAGAGCACTGGCTTTCAAACATTTTATTATTTTAAGGAATGAAACCATTGTTTAAAGAAATTCATATAAAGCTTTAATTGGTAATAGAAAGAATCCTTCCAAGAAGCAGTGCTGGGCAATTCCTCCCCCTCCCCCAACACACATGCACACACACACACACACACACACACACACACAGAGTCATATCTGCTTACCCTCATTCTACACCTCCTAGCCCCTGGCAGGGACACTGAGCCTCCCGTGCACCTGCACCCACACCATAGAACTCAACACAGGGTTTGGGAAAGTTCAGGCTATAGAAAGAGAATGTGCCAAAGAGAAAATGCACTTGCTCTGAAATGCATTTTCTTACCTAGTCTACAAAACAGCACAGAACAAGCGGAGACAAAACAGAAGAGAATGAAGAGGAGATAAAAATGATGTTGAGATCTGGCCTGGGTGATTTATGAAAAAACATTATTTATCATCTGGAAAGGCAGAAGTGTATGGACTTGGTCTGTCTGTCAGACTGAGGATCTATCACTAATCAATATATTTTTGGACATGAAGACTGGGAGGCATTACTCCCCAATGACTAGACACAAATCACTTACTAATTCCCAAGGTGCTGACTAACCTTCCAAACACTTTTGTGCAGTAGGAGGTCTGCTTTGTTAGGAAACAAAAGTATCTTATTTGCATGTGCATGTTTGTTTTCCTAAAGACACACCAGCAATTCTGAAAAGGAATTTTCTGGATACACTAAATAATGAAAGAACAGAGATGGGGGTAATGAGGACTGGGAGAAAGATTAGCTGATGGAATTCGACAACCTAATAAGATGAGAGGCAAATTTTAAGGAATGAAGTGAAAATGAAGGAAAGGAAGATGACATTTCTTTTATGACTAGCTAGTGGAAGAGTTCCAAAGCAGCTTCCCTTTATTCATCTCCATCTGTCAAATATTATACCCAAAGACTCTTCTAATAATGTTCTTAAACTACTTTGGATTTGAAATGTCAGTAGGAGAGGAAATAGAGATTTTTTTCCTACAATTAAGTTTTTGTGCTTGTCCTTGTATACCGAAAGCCACAAGGAG
>VMDR010008185.1:0-37525 GCA_007922815.1 Macrotus californicus | reverse complement strand
TAAAATGGACTAATTTTTTTTCCTGTTGTTGTATTCCTTCTCATAATAACCACTTTATGTTTCCTGACTTCACAGAAACCAAAGACAATAAAACACAAAATTCATGTTTGCCTCATTTTATTCTATTAGTAGTTTATACTGTTAATTTTAATGTATGTTTTCTGATTGTGACATATTAACCTATAGTATTTGAAAATAACAATTTTATTACCTGCTCTAAAAAAATTCCACCATACCATAAAAATCAAACATCAAAGGCCTTTTTTAAATTAAAAGGAATTGTGCTAAATTGGTGTAGAAAATGCATTAACATAAAAAAGTCAGGATATCTTTTTACTTCTAAACCATTCTTCCAAAACAATTTCATTGGATCATAATTATGTGATTAAGTTCCAAATTATGCAAAATAAGTTTAAGTCTCCATGAGCAAGTATACTTTTAGCAATTTCTGAAATTATGCTTTGTTTTGTTCTGTTTCATTGTTAGCACCAAAAATAAAAAGGTGGGGTGGGACAGACCATAAAGCATAACACAGGGTATATCTGTGAAAATGGATAATCAACACTGGGCCATATGTCTTGGGACACCAAGGTGGACAAAGTGCAGAGAAAAACAGACTTGGCAGGAAGCACTTTCACAATCCTTTCCAATTAATTTCACAATAACCATATGAGTAAGATGTGCTAACTACATTATGCTGCTGGGCAAGTTAAGGCTCATGGAAGTTCAAAGATTTGTCCAGGATCCCAGAAGTAGCAAATGCAGCTTAAGTCTCAAGTCCAGGTCTGATGCCAAGTCTGAGGACCAGGAGTCCTCTACAGCACGGCTGGCTTTCCAGGAATCCCACCAGCCAGGTGGTCCTGATACGTAAAATGGCAGTAAGTAAAACCACACCTCTGGGAATATTCAGGCTATTCAACAGATGGGGGCAATACCAACCTGACTGGGGTAAAGACTTCACTCAGGAAAGGTAAGTTCAGAGAGTTAAAGCAAAGAAAGTGGAAGTGACTTAAATGCCGGGTCAAGAAATCTACAAGCAAAAGTAATCCATTCATTGAATGTTTGTGCTGAGGAGGCCCTACTTGAACTTCAGGAAGACACTCTACAGTGCAGACGGCCTAAGTCACAAGGCTATGAAAGGTAGTGCTCATTCAACAAACTCAAGAACAACGACTGTTTAGCTGGTTGTACGATACCTAAGAGTCCAAGACCAGACAGTGGCCCTAAATCAGGGGTGGCAAACTCATTTTCACCGGGGGCCACATCAGCCTCGCGGTTGCCTTCAAAGGGCCGAATGTAATTTTAGCACTGTATAAATGTAACTACTCCTCAACAAGGGGCAAAGAGCTCGGTGCTGTTGCCGGGTAGAAATAAGGTGTGTGGCCAGATAAAACAAGGTGGAGGGCTGGATTCGGCCTGCGGGCCTTGTGTTTGCCACCGGGGCCCTAATCTGTTCAAGTGGGTTAACAAGGTAAGCTAGCCCATGGATGTCTTCTGTGAAATTTATTAAATATCAAAATGGCAGCCAAGAAAAATATTCAAGCCATAATCAGCACTATCATTTGATTGAGTTTAAAACAATTTTGTTACACTATGAAGAAATGAAAATGAACCTAGTCAGTCTATTAACCCTGAAGCAGTAAAAAAATACCTGCTTTGAAACCTTACATTGATTTAAAAAGACATTTCTCATGAAAGAAGAGCTATTTATCCATATTTCTCTTTTTACAAATTATGAATGTAATAGTTAAATGCAAGGTAAGAAAATAAACTATGAATGATGAGTGGGGGAAAAATCGTTAACATTCACTGTCTATGCTTTTCCAAGACAGAGCAGTGGACATAACCCACTTAGTCAGTGCAAGTCCTTCTGGGGCCAGGCTCCACCTGATGCTGCCCTGTTTATCTCCTTCACAGCACTGGTCATACACACCTGCAGTCATGCTGCTTATTTACAGGTTTATCAACTGACCCACCGGAAATGTAAGATCCAGGAGGCAGGGCCTTGTTGCCCCCAGCTCAGAGTGAGCCACAGTGTCGAATAAAGGAAAGAATGCATCTCACAGAGTCCTCCCCACAATTCTGCGATGACAGTCCTGTTGCCCCCTCCCCAATCCCTCTTTGCTGACAAAGATTCTGAGGTCCTGTGAAATTAAGTAATTTGTACAAAGTCACAGAACAATTAAAGCAGTGGAGACTCATCTGCCTGATTCATATTTACTGTGTAAACAAATTTTTCAGGCTATACTTAGAATGAAAATAATATCAAGTTGAAATTCAAGTAGTGGTGTTTAAAATGCAGCAATTAAGAAAACAATCTCTGCATGACTCTTTTCATTATATATATTCATTATATATATGTATATTCATTTTATATATATATATATAGACATATTGCTATAAAAGTTAGCGTTTTATAGCTATAAGACTCCTCATATAACCATAGTACATATTTAGCTGCACTATGGATTTCACAAGAATTGACTACGACATTTTGTAATTCATAAACAAAGTTGTGTATGTCACCCCTTGGGAAAAACTCAGTTTTGCCCCAACGTATCAGTGTTGATATTGCAAGGATAATAGCAGGTCTCAGTGGTTCTCACTTTGGATGAAATTGTGAAGAAAAGCTACCTGATTATCTTGGTTTTGAAAGCTGTAGATTTATCTTGGAAAACCATGCAGGATGAAGTAAATGTTAGTGATAAAAACAGATTCAAAATAAATTGGTTACTCACAATAACTGTTAGAAAAGCTCTATAAATTAGACATCTTTCAGTAAAGTTCTCAGAAAAAAATACTCAAAATGTTTATATACCTGCTACTAAAAGTGATAATATCTATGAGGACCCTGAGAAAGACACGACTCTTAAGAAAACAAGTCCTACAAAGAACTAGTGAATTATATATAATATTCAAATTCACTGCACCAACTATTATTGTTCATATGTAGGAATAAGGAACATATAGCTATAACTTTGCTAACATGCTCATTTACATTGATTTATTACTAAATATATATTGGATGTCTACTAGCTTGTCATTATGTTGGGTGATACAGGACAGAAAAAGAAATACAGAATGCAATCCAACTGGTAAAGGGAGTCAGATGCAGAAGATGTCCGTGGAAGTGGACTTCATGAAATACATCCTCAACAAGAGTTAGGAGTAAAGGTGGTCTGAAATGATCTGAGGATACCCTCTCAGACCTGAGAGGATTCCGATTCCACCCCATTCATTCTGCTGAGAAGGCAAGTCATTGTGTTTCCAGAGACATTTAGCTCTTTGCTGCCAGTTTGTGGTGGCTCAAATCTCTGAAAGTGAAGAGGCTAGAAGGATCATGCCCATTAAAATCAGTTTTGGTATCAAAAAATCCTCTAGGATAGATTCCAGTAGCAAGAAAATTTGTGGTTTTAATCTTCATTACAGACTTAAGAGCCATCCCGTGGTCATCAGCCCCTTCTACACAAACTCTATTGGGAATACCATGTCACTGCTTTCTAGGATCTCAGAGCAAAGCAGGCACACGTGCAGAAGGGAATTGAGGAGAAAGACAGGAGACAGGGAGACAGACCACTAGGGTTAGGTGGGGACAGTAGAGATGCTCTCATGTCTAGGAGTTTTGTTACCTTCCAAGGGCATCTAGGTAAGAGATTCAAGGAGGTACCTTAAAGAGAGAAGATAACATCACTCTAGAAACTTAGAAGCTAAGGCAAGAAATTGTACATGGCACTAAAATGCTAAAAAATTCAACAGATCATCTGCATGTTAAAAACAGATAAAGAGGCTTTCAGATTTTCTACTTGGCTGAATTCTCAGGAATATTTTTGCATCTTATATGAAGTTTCCCTCACATTACTGCTAAAAGTGGGAGTAGCTACCTTTCAGAAGAACATGCTGGCATTGGCAGAGCGCTGAGAGCTTCTGAAAGGCTGCTTTGTAATGTATGTGCCTTCTTCCTGTGTCTTTCCCACCCTGAGATTATGGCTCACCCAATTAAAGCTGTTACATAATGTTGCCAAAAATAGAAAAGGGTTAGTGAAGAAGAAATGTTAAAGGAGACATATATTATTCAAAAATAAAAATTAACACTTTGAAAGTTTTGTACATCTCGCTGCTTAAGAAAAGCAGAAATTCAGAGTTTTTTTTCCCAATAATGCAAGTTCTAGTAACACCCCTGGGATCAGGATACATTGAGATCAAATGTTTAAACCAACAGCTACATTACATTATATACCAGTAACAGATGCTCATGATATAGCTAGATCATCAGGGAGAAAAGTCTTAAAAATTAATAAGCCCGTTTAAAAAATCAAGAGTATGTTTTTAAAAATATTTTAGCAAACACACCTAAAAATTTAAAATCCAGCATTCAAATGGTTGTTGATCAGCTCCCCAGAATCCTCATCATTCAGGATAACTCTTAACTGGGATAAATCTTAACATATAACAGGATAAATCTCAACTGGGAATCCAGATAAGATTTTATTTCATCTAGAAATAGCTTTATAAAGTAAATCTTTTAAATCACATGTCTGAGTTTTTTTAATTAAAGAATATATAAGTATTAAATGTTTATAATCATCTGCCATACAAAAAGCTAGACTTATGAGTTTTGATATACTCATGTTAAAGAATTTTATAGAACTCTTTGAATATTAAAATTATTATAATAATTAATAAACCTTAATGTATGCCTGAAATTATAAATACTTGCTTGACAAAATAAGCAACTGAGGAAAAAATAGAGCCTCAAATGTCAAAAAGTTAGTACAAGATTTCCACTAAGTCTTTGAAAAAAAATTTCTGCTGAAAATGAATAAAATATTTATTTTTAATATACTAAATTTTAAACTCAATCAGCAAATAAAATAATCAGACTAATTTTTAAAGCCTCAAAAGACATGACAAAGCTGTCATGAAAAGCAGAAATTCTGAGGCCGTTGTTTATTCGCAGAAGCAGAAGTAGGGTGAGCATGTTGATTTTCAAAAGCATTCCATTCATGTCTGGAGTTTTGAAACAGCACACGAAGTGTGAGCATGTGCAAAAGCCTCAATTTCTTGAGTTCTGCCCCCATTAACACCCCTGAAATGGGTCTCATGTCGAAGTTAGTTCTCAATTTTTGCCTCCGAATGACGTTCTGAAATTTTTCACAGAAGTAACATAGCAATAAGAAGTGGACTACATATTAATATGGCCACAATATTACCTAACGAAGGATCGCATTTAAAGAAACAAGGCTCATCTCTGAGGACCTCTTAATAATATTTCTGTTTATATGGCACTATGTAAAGAAAGAAGCCGTCCTTACACACAACTACCCACTATTTATAAAATTGCAACTGCCTCTCCATAGTGTAAGCAAGTTTTTCCCCCCAAAATGACAGGACTTAACAATGCTCCCTATATTTACCCCCCAAGACAGGTAGAACAAACGCTTCAAAGCAGTTTGCAATTCATCCAGACGATAGAAGCTAAGAGAGTGCCAATACTTTATTACCAATTCCCTGCAAACTCAGCCTTTCCCACCAAAATAGAATTGGAAAGCACTCATCGGAATTTTAAAAATGTGCTTCCCTGTGAGTTTGAGGTGGGCAGGGGAGAGACAAACAGATTCAGCCCGTCTGAGGCAATGGCATGCTACTTCTCCGTGCTTCCAATTAGGATGTCAGCCCATGACTGATCAAATCTGGTTTCTCATCTCTTACGCACACTCTGTTTTCCATCTTGACTTACGCCAAGGTGTTTCATATACAAAATATCACTGCAACATGTCTGGCTAATGATACACAAATAAAACCATGTTAGGCAGGAGCTAAATGCCCAGAGAATTAGGAAGCACGCAAAATTTCAGCCCCCAATACAGTCAGCCTTCTTCCCAAAAGTCTTCTAGAGCGGTAAGAAGCATTACTGTCCCCCATGTGACTCCCTGGCAAGTTGTATGAACGAAGTTTTCAAGTGAAAATGGCAAGGTCAAGAAGAAGAAGCTTCATAGGTATAAGGGGCTGGAAAAGGAAGTGGACATATGGGAAGAGGGTCAAGATCTGAAGGGTGAGTCCAGACATCTGTGAACAGAAGCTTAAGCAATCACATCTGCCCTACCTGGGAAGACGTATTTCTACCTGGGGACCAACATGATCCACTCTAGGACACGTTTTAATTTCTCTGAAAAGAGCATCTTTATGTGTAATATTAGGCTGTGCAGTTCCTTTAGAAATGATAAAGGAGAAGCATTTAACAGTGAAAACTAAAAAGCAGAAAGATAACATTCATGTTCACATTCCGGTTCTGCCACTCACAACCCTGTGACCAATGTTGCGCATGCCACATTATCCTCTGGCCCTCAGTTTTACCATCAATAAAAATGGGAATAACTATGTGATTTACAAAGGAAATGTGTGTAAAACCAGTCAGTACCTAGCACCTAGAAAACACTGGTAAAGTGTAGTTATTGTTCTCGTTATAAGTGTACGTGGATTTGTGAAGTGAAATTTTCCCATCTTTCTCTCATATAAACGCATTCTTCGAAGGCCTTGGTTTATTGTTCTGGTCATCAGGGTCTTTCCACAAAGCACCAGCCAGCTCTTGCTCTGCCCCTCCAGAGACTATGGGAGGACAAGGACATGTGTCCCTGTGTCCTGTGACCCTTGCCCTGAAACAAGTATTTGAACTTGGCAAGATTAAATGAAAGTGAAAATTAGGCCGCTCTAAACCAGAAAAGGTTTTTTCCTGATCTTTATTAATAATACCCACATCCATATTTTCCGGTAACTCAGAAACTATACCACCAACACTTCCCTTTGTTTCTTTGCCCATATTTTAGAGCATGATTCATGGGATAATGACATTGTTCTTTCAACTGGTCAGTTCACTTACTTGTGTACCTGTATAAATAGTGTACATGGAGACCACCTACTAAACTCCATCAACGAAGTTTCCACATTTCCAGCTTTAACTTTCAGCTGCTAGGTCTTGGAACCAGACTTGCTGGCCATTGCCCAGAAAATTCTGTGTCCTCTACCCTCTCCTCCCACGGCCTTTCTAGTCGTTCATCCTCAACGTCACACAGCCCAGACTGGATGTTAGGTGAGGAGATATAAGAACTGAACTGGGGACCTGAAGCCCCCATGGCCAAAACAGAGGCTCTTAGAACAGGAACTGAGGGAAGAGAGGAGAAAGGAGAACAACATCGCTCCATTCAATTACGAGACTGGGACGTCTGGGGTTAGAAAAGCTGATGATCTAAAGACTATAACTAATCTTTGTTAGATTTTTTTTTTTTCATTTTCCAAACCCGGTTTTTATTGCACTGCTTTGAAAAGAGCCTTGATATCTTAAAGCTTTGTGTCCCCAGACCTCTGTAAATTCCCAAATGTAGAAGTGCTCCACTTTGTCAGGGCTGCTGATCCTGGGAACAGTCTACAAGGACACACTGAGGTGGGTGGCCACTCGGTGCTCTCTCCAGCTGAGTCATCGAGCGACTCAGGGCATGTGATTTAAGTTTCCTCCCAAACACCAGCATCATCAATTACATGTTGCCAATCTTTGGGATTGCTTCTGAATATTCCCACACAAGAACAGGGAGGATCTAGTGATCGTCCTCGTGGCCCATAAACCTGTGCAGGGCCTGTGGCTTAGAGAGTAAAGCACTGAACAGAGAGCTTTAGTCTACAATTTCCAATTGTACTTTTCCTTTTCATTTTTAAAATGACCTTACTAAGATAACTCACCACTCTTTGTATGAATTAATAATAGTGTGCAGATGATGTGTTATGGAATTCTGTGCCTGAAACCTGTATCATTTTGTTAGCCAGTGTCATCCCAATAAATGTGATAAAAAGGAAAAATATCCTTTTTATCACTTAGGCTACTGGACACATAAGAGACACAGTCAAACCCACCCACAAAGCCATGTATATGTGTATGTGTGTATCTATATACATATCTGTGTGTGTGTGTATATTATACACACCATTCCTATAGATAGCAAATAGTACATATAATTTTATACATATATAAGTAATCATAAATTAGGAGAATCATAATTGCTCAGGAAACACACAGACTAGAAGGGTACAATGGCATTTTAGTAAGGGAAAATTGAACTCGCCACCCGTAAATGCTTGCTGTGACTTCTGATGAGAGCAACAAAGTCATTTGTTAACCAAAAATGCAAGCAGTACAGTTTTAAGAGACAAAGATGATATATGAGAAAGGAACACTCTTTTCAAAAAAATCTGCAACAGTAGAGGATAATTAAAAGGAGTGACTAAACATATTTTAGTTCTTGACTATATGAAATTGTGACTTTTAAAGGAGGAACGATAGAGTGTCATTTACCCCTTTCACATTTTAATCTTTAGAAGACAAATTTACTTTTAATATTGCCAGTCTTCAATGCAGACGATGTCTTTCTTTCCAAGGATTTACTTTGTTAGCTTTCGTTTAATAACAGTTTTACACTCACCACCAACCGCAGTGCTGTCTTGCGCTTGGTGCAGGGTTATGCTGCTGCAGTAATATAAAAATAGCAAAGGCAAAAAAAAAAAAAATTCACAGCAGACGAGAATAGCATAAAAACTGAAGCTTTCGGATAAAGCTCTCTGAAATAATTATAATAGATACAACACCTGATTCTCTGCTGTAAAATAGTTCTTCCTTCATTATATAATATTAAAATTATCTCAAGGATTCATATTTCTTTCTCCCCAGACCTACAAACTATTAAAGTTATACTGGTTCTCAGAAGAGCTCAAAATCCAAGCTGCACTGGCCTGCTGTGTCTGTTTATTTAATCTATTTTTATAACACTGCAGTAGCCAAATCCAACTTACCAAATACCTGCTTCAACACTCTGCACCACATTGATTCAAGAGAGAAATTCATGAGATGCAAGCTGCAAACTATGCCGGTTTCTAATAAATCAATCTACTCTGTACTAGTAATGTCAAGGCCATAGGGAACCACAGATACACTGAGACATAGGCCAACAGGATTTTAACTATTTCAAACTCTTTCTTCTGCCAGGTAAGGCAGTTGTCTACTACACCTGTATGGAATAACACAAGTTGCAATCTTCACGTGCAAGTCTGAATGTCCGTACTAATTAATCCTCAGCAGCTTTCCCGACACACAGCATTGTGTGGGGATGTATGTGTCATCTCTACAGCAACCTACTCCATAAACACATTATAGCTAAATTACTCAATAAAACAAGTCCTTGACCGTGAACATCTTTCATGGCCAAGAACAATGCCAAATATAACTTTCACTTTGTGAAGTATTTCTAACAATTCAATGTACCCAAGAAAAATAAGCCTGAGAATACTGACAGAATGATATTTGCCAATTAAAAGTTGTTGCCATAGAAACAGGCCTTAATATGTTTTAAGAAAAATATGAACACATTATGCTTTCTCTTCTGTCATTTACATTTGAACATAAATGTGAAAAACACAATTACAGAGAAGGGCGCAGCTCCCTAGGGGAGCATCAAATGCATTCTCCTGTTCATGGAAACATAAAAGTTCCTTTCTCAACCAAAAATGAACACATACTCTGTTTTCCTGAATTTTTCATAGATTATTTGACTAATATATCACTTCAGTGGAGGGTTTCTTTTTCTTTTTCTAAAACTAAGCTTTTTTTTTCCCCCCCAAAGTACTCTTACAAGATTTATATTTTCTGAAAGTCTTCAAACACTGTGCTCTTTGAAAAATAACTTTAAAAACATCTTTTGAACCACTCAAGGGGAAGATCATTACAAAGGATCCTTTGACATTCTAAACACTCTAAATACCACATGTTAAAAAGTATTTTAAGTACATCATTGAATGTTCCTGACTGTTGACTCAAGGGATTAATGCGGGTGAGACTCTAGCCAGATAACCATAACCAGCCACAGGATATGAAATAGTGAACACTTTATCATTTTTATTACTGTTTTACTAACATGGTCCGTGACAAGAATTCTGGGCATAGTGCTATTAGTCTTCAGGTGGTGACCCACAGATAAATATTAATGTTTTGTAGAAATTCTATCATGCAGTTAGTTCCCAGAATGTACTCATTTCAACACCACTCCAAAAAGCAAGTGACGCATTTAAAATTTGTTTTTTTAAAGGACCCATCTATTATGATGTGACTTGATTGATTACATATATACCAAAGTCATCCTTTGACTGATAAAAATTTAAAGTGATTTATTCCTTCATCATTTGAGGGTAGAATTATCTGTCATGCGGAAAAGGTGCTGAATGAAATACTTAAGTATACATTAATATATATATATATATATATACTATTGACTATCCATAAATAATATAATTTGATAAATTGAAATCCATGAAGATTTTAACTGAATATACTTTTTTGAAGTTTTATACTTTAGAGGAACAAAAGTAGCTGTTAGGAAAGAGGAGCATTTTTTTTAATCACAGGAAATCGATCACTGGAGATAAAACATTAAAAAGTATGTAAGAGGACCTGTCCTATAAATTTCCCTTTTTCTGCCCTCAAAGAGGACTAGGGAATACCTTATTTATTTAAGGCAACAACAGCTCTTGAAAGAGCTAAAAACAGGAAGAAGAAATATTCTTGGAAGAAAGTATATTTTTAAAAATACCTTACACATTCATTTTTTAAAACCTTACCCTATTTGTTTTTCAAATTGAATAAAAGATGCAAATCATACTTCAAAACTAAGTGTTGACACCACATGGAAAGAATTCTCTTTCTGAGATTTCTACTAGAGATATGGAGCCTCTCTTGCATTACATAACAAGTACAAATAATTCTGAAAATGATACCATTATTATTTGATCATCTTTTCAGGCCTCACGTGTGAACAATTACTTAAGCAAATTCTATGAGAACAGGCCCACTAAAGAATCAGATCTTCCAGCAGTAGTCAGGTAAACAGCTGGTCAACTCAGGACCACAGCCCAGAATCTAACGGTACAAAGTCCAAACTCCACACAACGCTGGTTTATAAGATTAGACATTTGCAAAGCAACACAAAAGAATGTCTGCTTCATGAAGCAAGAATGTCCTCTGCAGACTGAGAGTCCAGGTTTTAAAATCCAAGGTTGGAAAGCCAACATCACACACACTCCACACCTGCCAGTGAAGGCTGAACATGACCTGCTTCAGGGTCCATCTGATTTGGATGAACAACCAGCTCCATGTCAGGCCGCCTGAAAGGATGTTAAACACTATGGCTGTAATCTGGTTGTTGTTTGCTTTCTTTTTCTCTGATAGGTTGGTCACAGGGTACTGTCATGACATTTTAAGGACTTTAAATTGACAACAAAATGTGATTTTTTTAAAAAGCGTCACTTCCAAAAATCAATTTGAATTTAGTTTACGTTCTTTTCAGAGGGCATACACTTCATTTCCACTGTTTTCCATGACTCTCTAGCCAGGCAAAAATCCCGCAGCAACATTCTTTGGGAATAAAAGATTACTTTATCTATGAAAAGGACTTTTATAAAGTTTTAAATATACCCTGATATATGGATAAAATGTATACTGAGTGATAGCTACTCTCCTAAGAAGCATTTCTCCTAGACAGAGTTTCCCATAGCCTAGCTCCACCTAACAAACCCCCCACCTAGTGTAACTTTGCTTAAAATAAAACATTATAAACTTCTGCTGTACACTAAGCATACAGGGGGCTATAATAATTCAAAAACAAATGATTGAAATTTTACATTTTGAAAAGTAACATAAAAATGTTTGTCACTTTGTTACTCAAATAACTAATATAGGTTGCTATTCAAATTCTCGTTTAGTCTAAATAAATAAAAATCTAATGTATAGGAAATCTGAAGCCCCCTTTAATGGTATAGATTTACTTCGGTGCTAGTGAGCTCCTCAAACGTCCATTAATTACATGCAAAGGGAACCTGAAGTGAGTGAATGTGAAGTCATTAATTCTCTCGGTCACAGATTAAAGGCATACTCTCCACATCTTCGTTCTTGTTAGGTGTTTTTTTCCAACATGACAGACATAGTTCTCAGGGTAAAAGGACCCTGAAGTATATCACTGTACAACTACATCCTGAAGTGTTCACCTCTCAGCTCAGCATCAATACCATGCAGAACTGCCCGGAGGGGCTCTCCAAAAACAACATGAGAACCATCACTTGGGAGTTAGCTCCGTGGCAGCCATTCCACAGGGATAACAGGTCTTTGTTGATCTCCTTACAATGGACCCTTTACACCAGCTCATCTAATCTAATCTAATGTATTCTCTATTCATGAGACAGTATTTCTCTATAACCAAAGTCTTCAGATCTCTGCTGTTTTCAGAACACTTTCCGGCTCCGCCTGGGCATATAAACAGCTCTTAAGCTGTTCGAGGTCAGAGACACCTGTGTATGCTATGGGCCCACTCTCCAAACCCACCCATGTGGAATGAAGATAAAGCAGCAGGGCCCGAAGCGCTTTGGTGACACTGAGCACTCCTTCAGGAGTTCCGTGCACTCTGTAAGGACCCCCAGTGTAAGATGCAATTCCCAGCTCCACCGTGGCAGCGGTTGTTACCGACGGCAGAAAGTGGCACTCGTCTCGGGGCCCAAAAGGCAAGCAACTCACACAGAATCATTCTCTGCAAGCTGTCTGATAGACAGGCTTTGAGTGGGTAACAGCAAGAGATTTCAGAGACATTTTGGTAGAAACTTGTATCAAAACAAATCTCTGACACTACCTTCCAGGAGAACCATGTCTCCTGGACCCTGGAGTCCAGATGCTGGACGAAGCGGGTTGTCCCTTCTCCAGCTGTGAGACTGAGAACCTCCCAGCTGAGGACCAGAGGGATTTAGTGGGAGGTTCAACACTACGTGGAAACATCCTGATAAGTATGGGATGATATACAACATAAACTACCATTATAGAGCTAAGAAGGATAAAGAAAACAACATCAACAACAACAAAAAAAGCAAAATGAAGTTACAGAAATGTCAAAATAACAAAAACTGAATTCAAAAGGTAAGAAAACCAAGAAAAAGCCTCTGGCCGATGTAATAAGAGATAACAACACCTATCCAACTCCCACTTACGTTCTGCCATTGAGGACAAATGTCTTCAAACTGGAAAAGATTAAAGATATACCGCACTTATACAACTGCCTGGGATTCATATCTAGTAGCATTTGTGGACAGAAGTACTATAAAACTGGTATTATAAAAATAAAAGAGTCTCTAGAAAAACCCAGTTTTCCCATTTATTTTGGATTTTCAAAGTCTTATTTTGTCTTCCACACTTCAAATTACCCAAGGTTTAGGGAGGAGGCAGGAAAATCGTATTTCCATTATCCCTCTAGTTCTTACTAACACGATGCATGACTTCAGCTTTTATCCCTTCTTAAAAAGGTCACGTGGCCCAGTGTATCATGGCCAAGGACAAAGATTCTGTTACAGACTTATAACATACTCTTGTAGTGATGATGGCACATTACAATTTTAGGGCAATTTCTTTAATAAATCACTGTCGACGTGGCATTCAGCTTAATACTGTGTAAGACAAACAGGGAAGAGTGGTCCGCGAGTTCTCCATTTGGCTCTTTCTGCTGCCAAGAGGGTTTAAAGGCAAACTATTTCATACTTGTATTTGCTTACTTGATTAAACATTACCACCTCTGCTTACTAAACAAGTCTAAATATACTGTCTGTGGGGTAACTAAGGAGTGTGTTATGACTACGTGGTTACACTGAGGTTGTTTGTAAATCAATTGAGAAATACAGCAAGCATCTAATATGTCCCCGGCCTCAAAAAATATGATCTCTGTACTCAAGGTTAGGTTGTCCAAAGAGCCACTGAAAAACTAAGTAATAAGTCAATCAAACAATTATTTGTCATCAAGTTACTGAAACCTTCCAGCTCTTTGTCTGACTTGCCTATCTTGAAACAAAGTTGAGCATTTTAGGGCAACACAAACCAGTCTTTTCTCACCCAGCTGTTACAAAGCTAAACTGGACAGCATTTTGTAACCAGAGAGATAAAATACACACCTTCCAGAGAAACACACGTGGAAATTAACATGTGTGAGTGAAAAGAATACTTATTTATATGTTAAATTGAGACCAATTTTCACAGGAATATGAATGTGGGAAAGTGAAATAAAATTAAATTTTGCCATTGACTACACTCAATCGTCACCAAAATGAATTCTGCGATGCATTTTTCAATAAACAACACAGAACATATTTTCTTACTCTGCTATAATAATTCAACAACCAACCAAACATAATTATTCACCAATTTAATGTATCAAAATTTAAAATATTCAAACTATAAACAAAAAAAAAATTTAAAGAAAGTAGTGTGCATTTATGGGCAGAGTTTGTGGCTATTTTGATTGTTTAGTATGTAAGAATATATACTAATTCAGTATGCCCTGGGCTTTTTCTACACTCTGCCTGAAGAATATAGACATAGTCTACCAAGAAAACCTATAAACTGCTGCGCCCTTCACATAGGCCCATGTGCCCACTCACCCCCACCCAGGTGTGTTCTTCCAATCCAGACTTTGTTACAAGGAAGTTCGAATACAGGCAGAGTTTAGAGCTGCCTTTTATGTAAATGTAATGTAAAAATAAAACTGGTGATAGTGAAAACATCTATTATAAAGTACTAGTTTGGGAAAACATGCATGATTTTCACATTTTGGATTTGTCTAAAAACAAGGAAGTACTTCCTTACACAAGCCGGCTGACCCATCTTGCCTCCTCCTGTTCTGTTTTCTGTGTACTTCACAAATGCTGTAAGAGCTTGCTAATATACGGGGAAAAAAACGTAACTTGGAATTGGCTTATGAATATTTGGATTATTCAGAGTCTTCCTATGGAATGACAAACCAAAACACACACAAATTTAGAGGGACAAAATAATAACTCAATGCTTAGGGGAAAATGTGCAGGAGAATACATACACATTTGAAGTACACAAACACTCATAAGTGATTTAAAAAACAAACCTAATGCAGGAGAATGGGTAAAAACTACATTAAAATATAGCATTAAACATGTAGCGATTTCCATATAAAGGGTTTAATATAATGTTTTAAGGTGTTAGAAATATTATTTACTCAAGTTCACAATACTCTGGATATATTTAGCAAGCCTTGGGGCGAAGGGCAGGATGACGAGGCAAAAGCAGCTATAAAACCTATTTCAAAACCTCTTTAGGGACTTGTACCTAGTAATCAATTAAGAATCTGAAAGATCTTCCATCCCTGCTCCTGTTTGCCTCCCCACGCTCCTTATCTTCACATTTGCTCCTTTCTATTTGGGGATCAGCCTCAGTTAGACCTGAAAATAAACTTAAGAGTTTAAATGCAAGGAAAGAGTCCAATAAGAACAGTCTGGAAGATAAAGGCAGTGACAAATTCTCAAATTATCCCACTTCGTTTTTTCCTTTAATTATTTCAGGCACTGTATTTTAGGCATTCAAGGACCAATATGTTCTATAACTGTTAATGTTGGATTTTGTGGGTACTTCCTATTTTTATATTTTATGACGCATCTTTTAAACTTCAAATCTGTAACAAAAGGAGACTTCTCAAACACAGAGAACATAGTAAGTGATGAACAGTAAAGGAAAATTTTTATCGCAAGGTTATGCAACCTGAAATGTATTACTGAACAATGGTATAAAAATCTTCATACCTAGAAATCTTTAAGAAATCTTTGTGACTTCACATTAATATTAACTCATCCAGGCTAGGAATAGTAGTCTGTGGTTTTAAGTTGTTTAATTTTTAGAAACTATACTGATTTAGAAGGTCTTTAATTGCCTGATAGGGTAAGCATCCTATGTCATTAGCCTCAATTTATCTCAAGGAAATTAGAGTCCTTCACCAATTCAGATGAAGCAGAGATAGGGTACTTCAATCCTTAACCTATCTTCATCTAAATCTTTGAAAGAAAAAGCCAAACTAAGAATGCAAAAACAATCAAAAGCCAAATAACAAAGACCTCAACAATCCTACCACAATCTCCTGTTTCTTCAGTGCTAATTGTAGCAATTATTGAAATGTCAGTTAGAAAATCTGTGTTCCAATAAATGTAATAAAGACAAGTCTGAGCAATTTGGAATGGTCCCAGAGAAGGAAACTACATCCTGCCAAAAAATATAAAGTACAATTAAAACAATAGCTTGAGACAAAATCTGAAATAATTTTAACATTTGAGCCTCCAAGAAAAGTTACTATGCACCCACAGGTGGTTTCTATTGCACATGAGAATACTGTAATTACCCAATATGATGACCATTGGTTGGCAACAGATCAGATACTTGATAAACATTTTTCATAAGTAACCATGCTCATAGCTTAGCAGAGACCTACGTGCATAGGAATTGCTGCCTCAGTGTGTATCCTGTTAATTTACCTTACAGTCTTCAACAGAAAAACTCAAGCTTAATCATCAGAAATGTCAGTGGTAAACTCCTATAAAACATGTCTTTATATGTAATTGCTATGTTTCCAACCTAGTTTTAAGTTATTCGGTATATGTTAAATATGCAGGATAATCATATTATAAATGAAAACATAGTTGATATGGTATTAGGTCTACCACAACCTTACATCAGTAATGTATATTAGGGAGGGTTTCTTGGGAATATTGGGAATATAAAAGTTTTGAAACTTTTCAAAGAGGAAATCTTTTAGAGGAAGAAGTGATGATACGTAGGTACGTTTAAAAGGGGTTCGCAAAAAGCTGTTCAGCTATTATATAAACAGCAGGGAGCTGACACTATTAAACATTTAAATGAATTCAGAGAGATAACAGCATTAAAAACACATTTGCATTCTATACCTATTTCACAGTAGTAAAATGTGAGTTTAGCTATCATAGGACAAAACAGTTAAAGCTGATAAATATTATATGAACAAGTGTACCACTACATCTCATTTGCATAGTGAGAATAGATGAAATATTCTTAATTCCCTGTCCTTGTGCCCAGAATATGACAGCTGTACATTTTATGGAACAATAAATTAACCAATGTAATAATAGTTCTCATTGTATAAGAAATTAGGGCACTGTAGAAGACAATTTACTCAATGTTAAAGAATTTTAAACAAATAAGTGCCAAAGATTCTGAATCATGAACGTGATATCCAAATACACTGAGGTATGTCACAGCAGAGGTTTAATTCCATCAATCATTTGTCACGGGACAGATAGTGACAAGTACATTTCTTGTCATATAATGTGTACTAAGCACTGTTCTAAGTGCTTCATATATTTGCTTATTTAAACCCTTACAATCCTTTTGGTAGACCCATTATTACCCACGAACGATAATGAAACTGAAACTGAAGCAGATTAAGTAATTAGGTAACAGTTAACGGCTGATAAGTTCAAGTGTCAAGTTTGAACTTCTTAACTTGGGCTCCATAACCACTTAAAATCCAGCCACACTGCCTCTTCTGCACCATAGAGCTTCAGGTCTCTGCAGACCGTCCAACAGCAGAGCCGTGGGAATGCAGTTTTCAAATCAACCCAGTTTCGAAGGCCCACAGAAGAACAAGGACCCAGCTAATTTAGTGGGAAAAACATAATACTCAAGCATAATTTATTAAACGTAGCAAAATGTCACCTTGGTAAAAAGCAAGACACCTTTGAAGAAAGGTACAACTATAAACATTATGAATAGCTTCTTACTCCCAGTGAAAATCGCTCAGCTACTTGGGAAAGCTTCATTGTTACTGCTGTGTCTTCCTGACCACCACAGTTTGGGAGTTTTGTAATTAAAGTAATAGGAAGTTGGCATGTGAATCACCAACCACAACCCCTGCTCCGTATGGCATTTTCAGTTGAGGGAGAAAGAGGAAAAGGGAAGACAAAGGAAAAGAGGAAGTGAGGAAAAGGGAAACACACCAGAAGAAGATGGGGAACCGAGACAGCATGTGGACCTCCAGGTGCACAGCAGAATCATGGTTCCTCACATCATCTGGGAAAGAAGGGCTTGGGACAAATAATGTGATGCTTCTGCATCTTTCACTGCAAGCCCTCGTTCCTAAAAACACTATTTGCCAACAAAATGTTATTTCAATTCCTTGGGCACTGGCTCACCCCTCAGCTCAATCTAATATATGAACATCTACATGACAATTTGACAAATGGAAAGTGTCCAACAACTATTAGTCAGCAAGTCTCAGCCGCCACAAACATGCCATTCTGCTTCTGAAACAACTTTGTATTTCAGGTATGAACCACATATAACAACAGCATTTTCAAAGAATCTCTAATTTAAGAGATTTCACTGAGAAAGGCAGAACTATCTCACACCATTAAACAAAGACTGAAACAGCAGAGATAAACAACTAAAGTGCCCTTCCCTCATATTCCTTCAGAACAATAGGTGAGAGAATGTTTTCTAATACAGCTGGGTCAAGCATCTGTACATATCCGAACAATTTAACAGAAAATAGTTGTAAGGAAAAAAAACCTACATTTTTAAAATTTTAAATATTTTAATCAATTTAAAAACTATCTGAAATTTTTAGTTTCCTTTTAAAAACATGACATCATATGATACCTCAAACTATTAACTTATGAGTATATGGATGTGTCCTGTAGCAGGAATATGAAAATAAGTACAAATTTCTCCTGGAAACAGAGGATTGATATCTAAACCTGGACCTTCGGAAATCTAAAGGGAAATAAACGGGGCTCAGAGGACACTAACAATTTTCGTCAATTGTTCAACAAGATCGACCAGTTGGGAAAAAAATCCTTTCAGGATTCGAGAAATGTATGGAAATTTCAGTAATGGGTTTCTATTATTAAATAATTACTATTTACTTTCATGAATTCATTACCCACGATGTTGTAAATACTTTTATGCATAATTCAACAGTAATCAGTGGTGTTTATCTTGACTAACTGATCATCTACAGACTGCAGTGCACTTATGATTTCAATGAAATTAATCTTGGATTCTCTGCACTTCCTTGCGAGGAGAGCTGGAGACAAGTTGCCAACAGGAGGTGTACGGCATCGACGCTTTCGTTGAGGCAGAAAACAAAAATTTGGAGCAAACCCAGCTTTATTCACCTCTGAATACAACTGTTCTCAAAAGGAGCTAATAACAACCTCCACCCCGCATCGTGTACATGTGTTAAAAGATATCTTCTTTTTCATGTAAACGAGACACAATAATAGACACATTCCGAGAAATAATGTGATGGAGTCAGTTCTTCTTTGTCCGTGGGAAAAAACCATTACTCCCACTTTACAAGTCCTCTTGTAACCCCGGAGATCATAAGCAGAGGTGGGTGGTGGGCACCCTGGGGTGGCCAGCTGCCCAGTCAGCAGTTCCAACATCCCTGAAGCCCTCCCCTACCTTTCCAATTATTTTTCCACGTTCAGGTACACACTTTATTCTTATTTGGTAAATTCTGTCTAGATTATTCCACAAGTAATACATCGATTTCACTTTCCCAGCAATCGCATCTGCCCAAGTCCAGCCTGCTTCCTTTGACTCCCAAGTTCACACCCTGGTTCAAAAGGTCATGGCATGTAAGGGAAATGCCAGGGCGTCTCTGTCGGCTCTATGGGTTTAAGCCACTGTAGCTACTTAATGATTTCTATTAAGCTGGGGAGTGGCCACGTGCAGAGCTGCTGGGAGACACTGGTGGCTGACACCGATTACACAAAGCGGGGCAGCTGATCTCCAGCCGAGGAAGCCCCAGAGCATTTTGTTTTCATCAGGTCATTGCACGCGCCCACTATCCAACAAGTGAAAATGGAAGTGGCCTTTCTCCGTCCAGCCACCTCCTCTTGAAAAATAAGTAAAATAAATACAAAACTGCCTTTTGTTAGAATTCTACAGATTGGACAGTTTTCAAAGAAGAAATCACTGCACATAGTAATTTAAAAATAAGAGGTGATTTTATAAGTGCTCTTTCTGTAACTGAGCTGTTCTTCTCTTCTGATTTATAACTGTGTTTCAACTTAAATGTTTCTGAGGAAGAAAAGATAAGGATCCTCATTTTTTTACAAAAATGTCTTTATATGTAAAAGATGCATATTAAAGCATTTTCATAGGATGTTTTATGTCATTTAGGATTTGCTTTAAAATACGAGCCCATCATCCACACACCCCCAAGAAAAATTTTGACATTATGCTACATTATGTTATTCTTTCCACTTCTGTATATGTTTGAAATCTTCCTTTAAAAATTATTTAGAAATATATAAACATTGAGTTTTACATTAAATCATTACTTTCCCTAAATCAACCAAATCACTAGAGGCAAATATAAACTATGCCTAATCTATTTTCCTGTTAGAATGAAAGCATCAATTACTTTAAGTAAATATTTAACATATCTTCAAGTTAACTATAAAAATTTGAACACTGTATCATTTTAGTCTATTTTGCTACATCAAACCAGTAATGCCTAATATTGTAAAAACTATTACTTGACTGTTAATTAAGGGCAAATGAGATGGTATCTAAAGAAAATCTGTCTTAATTCACCATCCCTAATAACTAATTAGCAAGCAATGATGTTGATGTCCCTCATTTACATAATGAATAATAGGACAACAAAGGATGACTGTGACGTTCAAAAACTTGCTCACCTTCCTAATTGGCTGTGATATTTGCTTCTTCATTCTGCCTACGTATTTAGATTTCAGTCTTGCACCTGTCATAACCTATCTTCTCAAAGCATCAGATTGCTACATTTTCAAAATGTAACAATAAACTGAAAGAATCCTTCATTAATCTTCCACCATGGGCCACTTAAAAGTAAGTGAAGCATCATAGCTTAATTCAGTTAAATTTTCCGTAGCATCCACATTCAAATGGAAATGGTATCTGCCAGCTTATTAGGTGCTGAGGATATTACATTATACTCTGCAGAGTGCAGCAAGATGACTCACACAGCAAAATAAAAAGAAAAATGGATTGAAAAGGAGTAAAATTAAGTGCTATAAAAACCAACTGGTAAAAATTACACCTGATAAAAAACATGTACTTTCTCTAAAAATTATGTGTTAAAATAAGATAGATCTTGGTCTTTAAGGCCAAAATGAGACATTTCTGATCATGATTAAATAAAGGTTGAAAGGCTGTTACTCAATATTCAAAGAGCAGCAAACCCTCTGGCTTGGATTACAAGCCTAGTTAACAGCTTTTCAATGCCACTGGGATCGCTGAGGCTACTCTTCTTTTTCTGCAGTTTTCATTTTGTAGTTACCAAATTGTGGGGTCTTAAGAATAGGATTTAGAAGTAGTGTTACATCAGCACCTAATTTGGTAGACAAAGCAAGGAAGGGTCATGGATTGCCAGCCTTGCCTTCTTCCTAGGTTGCTGCAAATTCAGCATCCTTTGACATTCTGCCTTGACACAGGCTGCCTTGTTCATGCTTTTGAAGGATTCCTTTATATCTTTGAGCCCCAAAATTTATCTCCCCTTCACTCCCCCCCATACGCACACACATAGATCATACTCATAGATATATGTATTACAGAGCTATCTTCCCCTTTCCAAGCTCATAGAAAATCTCCAATGAGAAAAGGTCCCTAGAAATGATCTTGGAATTCCAGGGAGGAAAACAAAACTACATCAACTTTCAGCCTTTTGAAAGATGTTTAACAAAATTGTGTATTTGAAATAATGTGATTCTCTTATAACAACCTCAAGGCGCTATCAGTTGGTCCCAAACTGTTCTTAAAACAAAATAAAATTAAACAAACACTTCGTAACTCTATTTTTGGAAGCTAGATTTTCGGGGGGGAGGGCGGTGGGGAGGAACTGCTAACGTCACCAACCTAACCTCCATTGCATCTGTTTTAGCAAGTTCTCTCTCGGGCACGACAAACTGTGCCTAAAGACTCGATCACGTTCATCCAATCTGAGATATCGACATTTGAAAATGCAAGGCGATAAGACTTCCCACAGAGAATGAGCGGCAGCGTTATTAATACACGCGCTGTTTTGCCTTGTAGTGCAGCAATGTGGAAGTAGTGCATTCCACCACTTTACCTGTTTGCTGGGGCCTAAAGAGAAGAGTTAAGTCACACAATAATTTTCCACCTAGCTAAGTAATGAAAGAGACTAAAAATTATAAAAATTGCCAGAAAATGTGTTTAGGCTGCCTATCTATTTTACTTTCAAAATTTACAAACTGCTAAACCAGTGAGTTTTGCATTACTCTTTAGGAAATTCATCTCAAAATATATTTACAGGTGGTAAATCTACTAAAGATATGACCTGTGTAGATTTCAAACTCTAACATAGTTCAGGGCTCTCTAAGCCACCGGCCAACACCCTGTGTTTGGTGGTATGCAGACTCAGTGGCTGGAATTATCTGAAGAGCTTCCCCAAAGAAAGGCCAGTTATAAAGGCTGAGCTCATGGTGATGGAAGACAGTTCACATTCAGGCAAAGCAGCCTCTTTCCATGGAGCTCCTGGCACATTTATAACCAAGGTCCTCACATGGA
This sequence comes from Macrotus californicus, assembly GCA_007922815.1. Classification (NCBI taxonomy): domain Eukaryota; kingdom Metazoa; phylum Chordata; class Mammalia; order Chiroptera; family Phyllostomidae; genus Macrotus; species Macrotus californicus. The sequence goes on along the minus strand of VMDR010008185.1, from coordinate 15,057 downwards.
CTGCCCTGGATCTTCACTTAAAACTTCAAAAGTGGTTACGCCAAAAAAGAAAAGAAAAGAAAGAAAAAAAGGCAGATCAAGTCACAAAACAAATCAGATTCCTTTTCACTGTTGTAATAACAAATCTACTCTCTGCTACAATCTCTCTCACTGCAACTGACTTTTTTCCCAGGTTGGAGTCTTACTAGCTTAAAATATTTTTATGAGAAGATCAATTCTATTGGCAGGACTAGATTTGCAAAATAGTCTAAAGTTATAAATTTGTTCCACATAACATGTTTTTGAAGGCACATTTTTACTTTCAAATTAAATCTGTTCACTGATGGGTCAACTTGGGCCATACATATATAGTGTAGTTAAAGCTTTTGTTTTACAATTCAGAGAACATATCTGATTAATACTTCATTTAGGGTGTCAGGTAGGTTTCCATTTCCACATCAGTTCGGACTGGCGGCGGGTTTCTGGAGTGACGGCAGTCATGCAATGGATTTATCCTCCCTGACCTCTGCCACGCCACACATATGCTAGACATGGAAAGGCATGCAGTGTTTCACTAGAAATCACAAAAGACACATTGTCCCTTTGCAAGTGATCTCTTGCTGAGATAATCAAAACACAAAGTTATTGTAAGTCACACTATAGCTACATTGTACACAGACGTCACTCATCCTAAGGAATTTTAAATATAAAAGATGCAGGCACTCCAAAACAAAGATGATATTATGATCTCTATCAATCACGTAACTGAAGTGATCGAATTAGAGAAAGAAAGAGCTCCATTCCGGGAGTTGAGCATGAAGAATAAGGACATCTTCACTGTGTAACATATTGCGGGAACAGAAAGTTCACCTGACAGATATTCTCTTTATGGGAAGGTTTTGATGGAACATGGCTACTGTATCAATTCACAGGTTATGTTTCCTGGGTCCATCGGCTACACAATGGATAAGTCTCATTCTTCATTATGATTGAGAAAAAGTATGAAAAAGAGTGAAATGTGAGGATGATCTGATGGAGGCTGTTATCTGCACTAGGGCAGGAACTGACATCTGAGCAGTACCATGTTTTCTTCATTGCAAAGTCCCCGGCACACTGCAGGTACTTGTTGAATATATCCAGTAAAGAAAGGACTATAGCATTTAGGCTCAATCTCTGGTTCTGATATTGACCAACTGTATTTAAGCATTTAGTTCTTAGCTTTCTTATCTCAAAAACAGAACTATCAATACTTGATTCAGTGGACCATTTTAGAGAATGAATAAAATCATGTACACTCCTAGCACAGCACCACAATGCCTCGTGGGCAGTCAGTGCTCAGTAAAAACGTAGTGGGAAAAATGCCAGAAATAGTTTAATGCTAGGCTAAGACAAATTAATTTCATTGGATTAGATATCTGCCACCTTCATCCTCTCCCTCTTGGAAACTTACTGATCTTCTGTGAATTTAGCTAGAAAAGTTCTAATATCTCTATTCAACTTAGTAATAGTTGCCTGTCCCTTCTAAATGCTTACTTCAATATCCTTTACCATGGTATCTGGTGGCTCAGTCTATAATAAACTTAACATTGAGTGGTTAACCCTTTAGAATAAAGATTAGGCTTTAGTGTGTAAGGTACATATACATTCCTGTAACAATTTAAATTTATCTCTCAACACTATTTTCAGATACTAGTAATAACATTTCAAAAGTGGAAATACATTGCATTCGCAGATAAAATTGAAATTCTAAAATAAGGTATAATCCAATATTGTATTGCAGATAAAACTGAAATTCTAAAATAATGTATAATTCCAATATTGTAAAAAAACCATGAGAGTAAAAAGGACCAAGTATCTTTTGGTTATGTTCTTACAGCTTTAATGCTAATTCTGCCATTATTACGTAAAAATATATAATTTGTTAAGGGATTTCATCTATTTTATTTGATATACATTTCTGTAATTCAGTTTTCTTCCTCTGTTCATTAATTTTTTAAATATTAACATCTCACATATATTAAATTACACAGTTCCACAGATAGTTCAGATTGATTCGTGCTATGAAATATTCTCCAAATTTGAGCACTCAAGCAAAGTGCCAAAACACATCTACATCTTTATTTATATAGATGTAGATACATATATTTGAGAAAAGAATAAATGCAATTAGCCCATAAGAAGGTTAACTAAACTATTTCTTTTTTGTTTGCCCACGAGGGGCCATTCAGCAATATCTGGAGACATGTGACGGTCAGAGCTAAAGGCTGAAGGGCAGCTGCTGGTGGGTAGAGCCCAGGGGTGCTGCTCAGCATCCTACAGACAACACACAGGACGCCCCCCCCCCCCAACAAATATTTATCAGGTCCAAAATGTCAATTTTGCAGATAAGAAACCCTGGTCTACATGAAAGTCTATTTAATAACATGGCCTCCAGAAATCAAGTTTATTTACTCATTTGTGGCATTAATTTTGCTTGTCTGCAGGAGTTTAAAACAAACACAATGGGATATTTTGAACACAGCTAGGTGAGTTTTTGGAAACCCTATCACAGACTTGTGCCATCTGCATCGGTGACCCCATTAGTGCTATCTCGGACTCAGGTGGAAGCCCTTTGATGCTGCCAGCGCCTCAGCACCGAGTGAGCAGGACACTGAACCTCCAGCAAAGGCTGCTTTGTCAGAGCTGCCGCAATCTGCAAGTCAATCAGGCCTAATTGGTCCCATAAACAAAAACATTACATCAATGATAAAATATCCAGAATCACTGTGATGTTTTCATTGATTAATTCCTATTCACTTATTCAACAGAGTTTTGAAGCAAGAAAGAAAATAATTTAAATGACAACCAGTACTCTGAAGAACTAAGTGTCTAATTATAGCTGCTCCTTCTCTTCAATTTGTGTCTTTCTTTCTCTGTTCCCCTCCCCTCCTCTCCCCTCTTCTCTCTCTCTCTCTCTTTCTCTCTCTCTCTCTCTCCCCCACTCCCTCCCTCCCTCTGCAATATTAGCTACAGGGACTACTAACTCCTTGCTGTGAGCAATACAATTAAAAAAAAATTTATGGCAGTTCTCTTAGGAGAAAATGTCTGAAATAAAGTAAAATTGGTTCTTGGGTAAGATATATTCGTTGAGGTAACAATAATTTGATTAATTTATTAAATGCACACCAATTACCTACGCCTGCCACCGTATCACTTTTATTCTTTCAGTTAGCCCCTATTAGAACAATATTTAGTCTGCCCAAATTAAAAATATTAAGATCTGCCCTTTCTACAATCTCTCTCAGGATAAGTTTACTTTAACACAAACCCGACATGACTCACTCAATGGTTTTCCATAGCTTTCAGGGAAAGAGTCAACTTTTCAGTTGAACTCAGAAAGTCCCCGGTCACTGGGGCCTTAGCCTGCAGCCCTGAGTGTTTCCTTTTCTCACAAATGCCCCTTGGCAACTGCCACTCCAGTTACACCAAACTGCTAGCAGTTCCTGGAACATCCCTTTTTTTTTTCATGCTTCTTTGACTTGAAATACACTGATGCTTCAGTCTCAAATGTGCTTTCTCTCTTTTTATTTGCCTAATTTACTCCTTATCCTTATTCTTCAAATTACTATCCAAGCATCAACTGAAACTGCTCAGGAAGCCTGGCCTGCTCTCCTCTCCTGTTTCCATAGCACCCTGAGGACCTCCATTAATGAGCATATTCCACTGCAAACTCTGATGACTCTCTCACATGTGCAACTGAAATGTTAAAGGTAAGAGGCCTCATCTGTGAGCTCCTGGCAGTGCCTGGCATAGAACAGACAATGAACATCGTTGACCGAAAGCCTGAATCAATGAATGGATGAATGATGGTACTTTCCCCGGGTTCCTTTCTCCACTTAACAATGGTAACATTTTATCCTCTCTTTACAATCCAACCATCCTCAATTATATACATATTCTATAGTTAAGCTATCTACTCATTGAAACCTTCAAGGTTCAGCTCCAGTGTCTGTTACAATAGTAGCTAGTTTAACAAATATTTGATGAATGAACAAATCAAGATGTAAACCTCCAAAAGTGACTGAGTATACTTAATCCAAAGGCAGGAAGCTCTTTTGCTAGTAAAGGCTGTCTAACAAAAGGAGTGTATTCAGAAAAAGAAATGTGCATGAAAGCATAAATCTACTTGGCAAATCTACTTAAAAGGCCTATGGGTATCTATGACACTGGCATTGCAATTCTGCTGGGTTTGAAATTTCTCAATAAAATTTTGGAAGGAAAATACCGGCAACTATAATAAATGTACAAGAAGGGTCAACTGATGGCTCAGGAAGCCCCAAGCAGAATAAGAGCAGAACCTGTAATTAGGTCTGGGAGCAGAGGAGGCTAATTAAAGAAGACCTCACAGAAAGGGAGATTCCTGAGATGAGTCTTGAAGGACAGACAGGGATTGGGAAAGGAGGAAGAGAAGGAGGTCCCAAGATAAGTGAATGACCTACATGGAATAAACCGTTGGATTATATTTGATTCTATCCATTAAAAAATTTAAAATTTGTATTAATATTACCACCAATAATTACTGGATGGGTGTACTATTTTTGGCTATCACTCATCGTAATCACCGGGGTTTGGGTGTAGGGCTTTTGTTACAGTTTTGCTATATTAGGGTATAACATGGGTGCTGCCTTTTCTCCAGATAAATGTGAAAAATATTAGAGGAGGGGAGAAATAATGGAACACTATCTGATTATAAGTGCGGGACAAGGACCTATTCAGGAAGTATTATGGTGGGCATCCTAAAAAAAAAGTGACAGAATAAGCATATTGAAAACAAGACACAGTTAAGAATTCAGAGATCATCAGAATGCTGGCCAAGGTGCTTGGTTGCCATAACAAAGCCCAAAGAATCTACTGAAAACTTGACAGGCAGGTACCCTGGGAGAAGCTGAACAAGGAGGGAAAAGGCCAATATTTTCAAGAGGCAGTATGATTATAATTTTCTAAACCTCTCCTGGGAATATACGCTCGGTATTCTTCTTCTTTGAGTTTTATAGTATGAGCCCGGTAATTGCAGATGAAGCAAAGGTAGGTATTGTAAAACATGGATGATTTATTGTCTGAACCCTCTTCTAGCTTTTTAATTCACCAAGAATCACCGAGGAACTTATGTTTGAATAGAAGAAGGGCCTGGAGCCCACAGCTAGGCTCACATGTAGGGGTCGAATTCACTAGTACAGGTAGAGGTGGTCTAGAGACATCCTGTACCTTTCACTTCATGCCTCCCTCAAATCCCAGGAGGAACACTTTGGGATTCTGCAATGCAGACCTCCAGGGGTGTGCTGAAGCCGGCTTGCACTGGCTGGTGTTAGCTGATTGTATGTATGTTCCTCACCTCCACCTTCAGTAACCTCCTATTGGTTGCTTGAAAACAGTCATGGTGTTAATATTTCTACCAGGGGAATCAGCAGACATATTAAATCAAGGCCATTCTTTGTTTTTTTTCCCCCTCCCAGACAGCCGTTTGCTTAACATTTACAACATAGACAATCAGAAACCAACTACACATTTCATGATAAATATTAACTGAAAATTTTGACTGAATGGTATTTTAAATAAAAAAAGTACATGAGACATGGAGAAAAGGTTTGCAATTTGTTCAGCGATCTCTTAGCAAGAAATCAAGTTGGGTTCTCCTGGTTAAGTCAAGTATTCGGAACTTTCGATGTCATTTGTCCTGCCCCAGTGACTAAGTCAAAATATGTATAGTTCCTGCTAGGGTCAACTAAGAAGGAAGCGAAGCCACTTCCTGCTTATACATGCAGATGATGTCAAAGGACAGAACAGGTGGTCAAGTTTAAGTTGTGCTGTTCTGCGAATATAAGGTTTTACTCTCCAGGGGAGTAATTAGTCTTTGTTCATAAATACTAAATGTAGTTTTTAAAGGGTCAAGCTGTTTTCCCTTCAGGGGAAATTAACTAATACAAGATCTCTGTTAAGGTATTTGTAAGCAACTGATATCTTCCAGGAGCATTAGTTTAAAAACCAGATGATATCTTTTATGATCCAGAAGTTAACCCGCATGGGTCGCTGTATTCCTTTTTTGGAGAGAGCACAGCTGAACCAGTGCTTTCTTATGCAATCTGTAATCAGGAAAGATGCAAAATATGTTCTATTAGTATGAATACAGGAGAAAAATGTAATGCCATCACTTAGACACCTCAAGTCATTCTCTTCATTCCTAAGAGCAAAGGAAAGATAGCTATTTAGGAAGAAAAGTAATTCAACTTGGATATTTGAGTGAATGAGACGCATTTTTTTCTGATAGCTTTTGTCATCTTTTCTATTCTTTATTCTAACAAGTCACTTAAATCCCAAAAGGTAATTTTCAACTCTACTTTTCTCTTCTTTATTCATTTTTTTCATCAATCAGGCTATACAATTCTTCAGAAGTCAGTAATTAAACATGACACCTACTATCTTCATCAATACATCTATGTTTAAATATGAATAAGTTGAAAGAATATCTAATAAAATATCAGTAGTCAAATAACATTACATTTATAAGTAGTGAATAAACTTGTATATGACTTTAAGGTTCCTTGAATCACAATCTGTTTTTTAATTTTAATAATTCTTCCTTTATACACATCTTGATGCTTCACGGGATACCAGAAGCTGTCCTCATTGATGTGGTACAAAGTTTAATATTCTAAAGCAAACAAATCCATTTTTTTCTTAAATACCACCCACGAAAATACTCATTCCTTCATTTATGCATACACACACACATTCTCACACCTCCATCTTCATTTTTAACTTCTGAAGTGTTTTCTGTTCCATGGACCCTAGGGAGCCACATATTTCTGATTTCAGTATGAGTTCTCATTCCTCTGTCACCATCCATATCCTGACATGCTGACACTGTATGACACAGGCCAGCCTATTTCTGACTCTATCTCATTGCTTTGATCATTTCGTGTTTTCTCATTGAGGCTGAAGCTTCCCTGATCAGTTACAGCGCTCATTCATATGTCGCTCTACAACCAGGAGTTACTTCGGGAGTGGCAACATAAAGAAAGAAGAATAAAGTGGGAAAATGGAAAACACCTTGGGAGATTTAATTTCTCTGACACTTTTCTACATATTTTTTCTTCTACCCACTCCCCCCCAAAAAAGAACACACACACTCTCAGAACCCTAGTTAGCACATGACTGAAACAAATGGAACCTCTAAGCATCCCTCCCACCTGTGTGTGCTCTCTGAGTGGCCTTCCTGCCCCTCCAAGACCACGTCTCAGGGATGGGGACCTAGGACCAAAGATAGTATGGGAAAACCGCCACTGTTTTTGTTTACATTACACACCATGATGTTCTAAAATCCTTACAACAGTCATTAGAAGTCGGCAAGACAGATGTCTGCTGCCTTAATTCAGAGGTAAGCTTTGAGATGTGAAGTGTGGGTCAAGGACCATGGAACTAGTGAATAGCCATGGATCTGACTAGTATCAGTATCAACCCTCTTCCCTGTGTCACCTTTAAGGATGGTAGTTAAGATCACTAACCACAGTGACCAATCCTGAGGGCCTCCACAATTATATTCTCTCAGAAGCTTAGGGGGGATAGAAAAGACACTCTGTAATTCAAGACTGTGAAATCTCTGCTTAGAAAATGTGGAAAGTGGAGCCCAAAACTCACATCAATAGTAAACGGTGAATTTGGCGATAGAACCCAGTCTTCTCACTCCTGGGCTATCCCTCCACCACAGGACTCACGACATTTAGGATTCTAAGCATGGTAATATCACAGCGAGATGTATGACTTTGAATTTAAATACATTTGGAACACTATAAGAACACACTTATGCACAGACACATACATGCAATACATACATACATATACACACCTCCTTTGGGATAGGGAACAAAAATAATTATACTGATATAATTTTAAAAACTAAAAAAAAATCATTAATATTATAATGTCCTAAGAAGTATAGTGATATTATTTTATTCCACATAATTAATTTCCATTTTCAAGGTGGATATATGCCCTTTTAGGGACCCTACTTCTCCCAGAACAGATACCATTAACAGCTAAACATCCGACTCTTAAGAATTACAGAAAAAAGGGAAGAAATATCTGTGTACCATGTAAAACCAGGACACTTTTTAAGGGCGTCCTTTGTTAGGCAAACCTGGATTACTAAGTAGCGTTCTTGCCTCCATACACATTACATTCTAGGATTCCGTTGTTTCTTTTAAGGAGCAGATACTGATCAAGATATTTTATAAAGGAGTAACATGCTTAAGTCACAAAATTTTAATGCTGCTGGTGGCACATAAAAACTGAGAAAGACACTAAGTTTCTCCTCAGTCTCAGAACAGAACAAAGTAATGAATTCTCTGGGCAGTCTTTATATGTAAAACGTGTGCTGGGATATTTGTTTATTTCAGTTTGAGACTATAAAAATTGCATCTGAGCATAATAAAATATAAGCAAGGAGATTGATGCTTCAGCACACATTTTAATGAATCAGAAAACAGTTTTTAAAAAAAAACACATGAAAATGGATGCTTGCCTTATGACTACCACCAGCCTGTGCTGTTCGGCCGCACTGGAGTCACTGGGTATGTGATTCAAATGAAAGCACAGCCTCCACCGCCCACCATTCTGGGACTCTTGCTTCTTCCCATGACAAACACAGTGTCATGAAATGAGGTCGGATGCAATTTTGTGTATGTTTAAAAAGATTTAAAAAGCAGGCCCTTCTTGGTACTGCAGTGTGCTGCAGAGCCGCAGTGACCACTCCCTCATCAGTTCACCTGGGCAGCAGGTACTCTGCTAAAGAACAAGCTCCATGGCGACCCCCTCATGTCCTGGGGGGAACCAAGCCAACACGTGGCAGCAATGCGTGATATCTTGGGCAGCTTTTTCATTCTGTGCTTTTGATTAAATCCATTTGAATACTGAAATCAGCTGGAAGCAGATTAAATAATTCTTGGAAACAAACTACATTTAGTGGAAAATTTTCACATTTAATTGGTTTTGAAATTCATACTCTTTAAGAGAATAGGCGAATACTTCTAGTCAGTATATGAGTCTACATTGTGGACTGCATCTAATAACAGAGCTGGCCTAGCGGTATCCTGTCATTTGCTCACTAATTAACGACTGTGTTTTTCTAAAGGAATGCTCATTTGACAATGAGAGAAAATCACATCTGAAAGAAAAGGTCAATTCTACAATCTTATACAACTTCATTGTTTTTAAACTTCATGATGCCTTAAATAATGCGCAAATATTTTATGCTAGAACTAAAATGTGAATTTTGTCTCAATTTCCAGGATTATCAAATGCATAGTAAAAGGCCAAAGTTTAAAATATTTTGCTTCCTTGTGTTCAATCGGCATCAAATTATAGTCACTCTTCTAATTCTTAGTTGAGTCAAAAATTTAAGCTTTTCTACCCTAAGCACATCATCCTTGGCATTTAAATGTGTAAAGCAAACCTAGACTGACACAGGCACCACCCCACGCGGTGCACACTCAAACTCATTTAAGCCTTGCATTCACACTAGAGGACACGCTAATGTGATTGCCAAGTTCCAGGTTGTAGGAAGAGGTTGACCTAGTAAGTGAACAAAGGAAGTCTGCTCAGATGTCCCACTACCAAACCATGATGCTAATTTTCTTCTCAGACATCTGGGCAGGAATTGAGTGCTATTCTTTTCTTTTCAATACTTTCATTCAGTTATTTGTTCATTCCTTCCCTCAATAAACATGTCTTGAGCACCCAAATAAGATCCACATGCTGGACGAATACCAATAAATAATATGAAATTTATGCCTGAAAAACAGATACAAATTTCTATAGGAGCAAACACTTTAGGAGAATCATTCAAACATCCAGCTATCTGTGCAGGCAGTGATTCGAGCAATACTAGGTGAGCATTCACACCATGGTGTTAGCCACTACAGGTACCAAGCTACGGTTCCCAGTCCCTGCTGCGTCCCAGAGGGTTGAAACCCAGGTAACAATTACAACAGAAACCAGTGTAGGAGGGTTCTATGGGGCCATCTCCCATCGTCTGGGGAATGGAAGGACTGAGGCAGGCTCTGCAGAGGAACTGTCACTCGTGTTGAGTCCAGAAGGACAGGTAGTCATTAATTAAGAAAACAACAGTGGGAAGGCTTTTATGAGAAGGCAGAATGATGAGAAGTACAGGTGTGAGACAGTGAGATGTGTGTAAAAGACTCCAGGGAGGCTGGAGCGGAGAGTCTAGACTGAAGAGTCATTTGAGGTGGCCCTAGGGGGGTGGACCAGGGAAAAATCGTGCTTCAATTTATAATTCCAGTGAAATTAAAGGAGCTTCTCATGCTTTTCTGGCCACTATCAGGAGAAAATAAGGTATCTGTGCAACTGCACAATAGTCAATTACTTTCGGGTAATAGTGATAAAAACATGAAAAATAAATATATAAAAAGTCGTCATTTGCCACATTTTACCTATTTAAATATTTTGTCTCGCCCCTCAATTTTTCCCTTCCCTACTTGTTTGTTAATTGAAATAAAACCAAATATTCTCAGGAGGAATGGAATCAAGTGGCATACACTATAAACTTTATAGCTTTTCATAATTTAGAAACTTAGATATCAATTTCACTTTCAGTAAAATATTGGGTCTAAAACCATGAAAACAGTAGCTATAATCGTTCTGTGCATACAGAGCTCTACTTTTTTTCCAAAGATGATCATTTATATAAAAAGTAAAGGGAGTGGATTAGTAGCAACCATACAACAAATAGCAACAGATTTCCCATAAACAAATAGAAACATATTTACTATGTTTTCTAAATCAGAGGCCAAGACAACCTTTCATTTTTAACTGTTGCTTAGAATTACTTTTGCTAAGAAAGAAACAGGAAACAAAATTGAACTATTCTAACCAAGGGATCTGTGCTTAGAGTGTAGATGGGACAAAAAGTTAAAGACATCACCTAATTTTATTTGGCTGACATAAACAGTGGTATAAACCACAGGATTTAGCAAACACTGGCTTTGCAACTGTTTGTCTTTTTGTAATTATTTTCTTTTCAGTAAAACGCTTCTACTTTCCACAATGAATTCTGATTAAAATTTTTATCTGGGTTTGAAAGTATCCACTTCTGAGCTCTAAGTTGTGTTTTGTTTTGTCATAAATTTGTTGTTGTTTTTTTTTAACCAGGAAAAAAAGAATCTGATTTCATAACCTTTCCCAGTCATGTGAAATTAAATTTGTTTTAGAAACACCTTTTGAGGTTCACATGGGTAGCTAATTAGCCTTCAGAATTGTACTCTAATGATGAGGCTCGGCTGCAAAGCCTCTCCCCGGTTCGCATGGGCTTGGATGCTAGTGAAATACGTTAGGGGATCACGTGAAAAGGGAGCTCATTAAGCAATGTGTACATGGCATGTCCTCTGCCCTCACAACATTTACAGTCAAGATGGGACAACAAGCAAAGCAAAGTTAAACTGCAGGATTTAAAAAGCAATACACAAAGGAGTGTGAACACAAAGCAGTGAGCCACCAGACAACAAGCAAGGCCAAACCGCAGGTACGGGGGAGGTGATGCGGGGAGTAATCCCCCTGCTGAGCATCTTCTCCTTCCACCTGCCTCCCAGGAAGGGCTGGGTTCATCGACCTTTCTATGGTCAACCTCTCTAACCACTTTTCGACCCCTTCTCCACTTCTCTGAGACACAGTACCCTCCCCTACCCTACTTCCATGAATCTTCGTTCTTTTCCTCTCCAATGACTCCTGCGCCTTCCTCTACTGGAAAAAAATGTTTCCGTTGGTGGAACAAACCTCCACTCTTCTGTGACAATCTTTTTCCTGCTGAGTTCTTCCGCTGCCATCCACGTCTTCTCTTCTTTTTATTACTGAATTTCTTTATGGAGTTGTCTAAATTTGAGTCCTACTACCTACCTTCCAATTTTCTAGTGACTCATCTTGGAATCTGGTTCGCCAAGGGGATGCTACTTCCTCCCGCCCAGTTCTACTCAAATTGTTTTCTCAAAGGTTATTCTCAACTGCCAAACTAAGTGCCCCTTTCTCCTTTCTCGTCCACTCTGTGGCATCTGGCACCTGGAACCACCCTGGTTCTCTTTTGTCTCTCTTGATAATGTACCACTTCCTTTCCTACTACTTACTAATCTGCGTGTTCTCTGCCACTTTCTCTGATTTTCCTCCGTTCTGACTGCTGATTTCCTGGAGATCATGAAGATCTCTTTTTATACCCCTTCTTCTGACTGTAACACAGTCCTACCCTGTAATACCACCCTATCAGATTCCAGGTGAATGACCTTCACAGGCTTTTTCTGTAAATTCCACCATCCCCACCCAAATCAGTTATCTGCTCCCTGGTCATTTTACCTAAAAAGTAAAAACACTTCAGTATCGTATTTTCATCACTATTATGTATTGCAAATATATTTATATATTTAATATGATATCGACACAAAAAGAAAGAGAACACAATATATTTCATTGGCAGTGCCCCATATCTAATCATCCAAACTATAAATCTCCAGACCACTTTCAGCTAACTTTCCTAGCGCTGAGAATTGAGCGATAAAACAGCAGCACAATGCAAAACATTTATGAGCTCACTTTATAAGTACTACTTTTTAAAAGTATCACATCAATTTTCCTGAAATATCCTTGAGTGCTCCATGTGATTTTTATTGTTCAAGATGGACTACTCATGAAAAATAAGAATTCAATAATTCCTTATTATTAGGATGACTAAAAGATTAGTCCGAAATAACATTCAGCTTTTCTAGTTGAGTAATTTCCTCTAGGCTTTGTAGAAACAGTAAAGAACTCTCTACAGTAAAGCTCAGATAAAATCAAAAGCTAGTGTTTTGATAAGATGTTTATTCAGAAGTCCAAGTTTCCACTCTTTTTCTGTTTTTTTTTTTTTTAACATGCCATGGATATAATGTTACATTCAGCTATTCATTTACAAAATAATATGAAATAAGTTTCCAGTTGTTCTACTTACTGAAAAAAGGCACTGATGTTTGCATTTTTCTTAAATGTTGTTTATGTACTTTTTCAAGCTATGAAATAAGACACTGTAGGTAACACAAGTCAAAAACTAGCTCCATAAATTGGTACCAAGATAAATAAATGCAACAGCTAGAAATAATTACATAGTAACCCCTGAAGAACTGTTGTTCGAGTATTTTCAAATGTCTACAGAGTGTGTTTACACAAGTACTCTATTTAGCACAAGGGATGCATTCCTGGGGAATGAGCCCCAAGAGAGGGCATGATTGCCAGCCTGTATGTTAATGAGAACTTGCTTCTCTGTCGGCAAAGGCTCTTCCCTGCAACTTCCACCCAGTTTATTTCTCTTTCCGTTCCCTGGCTTTAGTGAGGTTCATTGTGCGTCCATAACGTCCTAAGATTTCCAAGCCTTACGTTTATACAGATATTTAGCCTGTTTCCTCAAACTTTTCCTCTCATAGTTAAAAACCTGCCGTAATCGTCTCAAGTCCAGTGCTTCCTGTCGTCAGCAAAAACACTTATTGTACTTTTGGGTGTTGCTGCTGCTGGCTAAATGTTTAAAAATATGTAGTGCATGGTGTTCCTTAAATACCAATTGCCATTGAAACCAAATGAAAATAGGGATTAAAAAAAAAACACACTAAATTCTTCTAAACCACTGTGCTTTTCTTAATCCATTTCTATTTAAAATCCATATTCTATTTATTTAGGATGCAATTACATGGACCGATGTTTATTTTTAGACTTGTACTAACTGACCTTTTGCTTATAATTTGTGTATTCTCATCTAATGATTTCCAAGAGTTCTGTAAGTGTAGGACAATTCAACCTACATAAACAATACTTTATAACCTACAAAGTCCTCATCCTACTGTAGTTCTCATTGCTGTTACCACAAGAGAAAATACGGAATTTTTTTCAATGAATTTTTAGAGTACTTTAAAATAAGTACTGTTTCCTAAAAAAAATAAACAGGAAGTAGACTGCATTACCAAAAAGTGTATCCAATCACTCATCTACCCATTCACTCATTGACTTTAACCAGAACATATTCATTCATTCCATAAACACGCATTGACGTATCCTGCTGTTGAGGAAATAATATACTTTGTTGACATAGTGAATTCTATCTTTCCTAGTGTTTAATTAAACTCCTTTGGGCAACAGAAATCAGTCTCAAAATTGTAGAATAAATTTTAGAGATGATCTTGATTTTTATGATTTAGGACTTATCTTGAAGGAAAGGAGGAGTCTGAACTCTTCCCTCCCACCCTACTGTTCTTCTAAATGATTAAAATCCATCCTACCAATTATATTATGAAAACAATAATTATACTTTCAGTTTTAGTGCTCACAAGAGCAACATACAATTGTGTCGTTAGTGGGCAAGATTCAGAGAAAAAATTACTTTTCATGCTGTAATTTTAAATGCATTCCTTCATAAACAAGATGAAGAAGAATTCACAAAAGGGGCTGTGCTGTGTGTTATCTCTATGAGATTTCACTCAGTCCAGGGAGGCACAATGGAGGCTGTGCTGCCAGGGGCACACGACACACACACAGTGACACGGTGGTTAAATGGAGACCTGCCACAAGAGACTAAGTCACAGAGTCAAAGTTCAGTGATGTCACTGTCTCCGCACATGATCTTTAGTCTTTTCTGCTGTAAGGATCCTGACTGCTATAAAAAATATCAAGAACATTATGAACCCTAAGTAGAAACTGAGCTGTTTCCATAAGAATCAGTATATTTGAGTTATAAGTAGCAAACAGCCTGTTTGAAGACTTAAGCATAACATCTGAAGACTTTAACATGAAATGTGAAGGCAAACATAATTAAAATACCTTTGAAATGGAAAATTATAACAAAATAATTAAGGGATAATTTTAATTCAATTTGAGGTTCTGTTATTTTAAGAAATAACAATTTGTTTTTCAAAAATAATGAACTTTATTTTTTAACCTGTTACTTTTCAACCCAGTAAAGATATTTAAAAATATTTTTTGTCCTATAATGAACCCAAAAATCAAGTTTTGCTCTGAGCTAAG
>VMDR010008184.1:26867-37626 GCA_007922815.1 Macrotus californicus | reverse complement strand
TTCTTTGGGACTCTCTGAGCTTCCTGGACCCCCTGGAAGTCTATTTCCTTTGCCAAATCGGAGAAATTCTCCTTCATTATTTGTTCAAATAAGTTTTCCATTTCTTGCTTTTTCTCTTCTCCTTCTGGCACCCCTATGATTCGGATATTGGAACGTTTAAGGACATCCTGGAAGTTCCTAAGCTTCTCCTCATTTTTTTGAATTCTTGTTTCTTCATTGTGTTCTGGTTGAATGTTTCTTTCTTTCTTCTGGTCCACACCATTGATTTGAGTTCTGTTTTTCTTCCCATCACTGTTGGTTCCCTGTACATTTTCCTTCATTTCCCTTATCGTATCCTTCACTTGTTTATCTAATTTGTGACCAAATTCAACCAAGTCTGTGAGTATCCTGATTACCAGTGTTTTGAACTGTGCATCTGATAGGTTGGCTATCTCTTCGTCACTTAGTTGTATTTTTTCTGGGGCTTTGATCTGTTCTCTCATTTGGGCCATTTTTGTTGTCTTGGCACACCTGTTACGTAGGAAGGGGCGGAGCCTTAGGTGTTCACCAGGACGGGGCAACCACATCGCTGAGTTGTGATGCTGTTTGTGGGGGAGGGGTCCGAGAGGGAACAATGGCGGTTGCTCCGCTCTCTGCTAGTTTTCAGTCACTTTCTGCATTACCCGCAGTCCAATTGGGCCCCTCTGGTGCTAGTTCTGGTGCTGATTCCCGGTGGGTGGGCTTATGTACGCTCTAGGACCCTGTGGGTCTCTCCAACGAGCTCTCCTGTGAGTCCAGGAGTTTCTCCCGCTGCCGCCTCAACCCCCACAGGAGCTTTCAATCAGAGGCTTTGAGGCTTTATTTCCCCACGTTGGACCTCTGGGTTGCGGGGTCTGTCTCGATCCCCAGTTGTTCCTCCCGTTTTATTCGTGCGAGGGAGTGGGATGCCTGGTCCACAGCTGCCAACTCTCCCCGCCATCCTCGCCTTTCCCTGATCCGCCAGCCACTGCCCTGCCTCGAGAGTCCTCCCCGCCCCTCCTACCGGTCTGGATGAGTTTCTTTTTTAATTTCTTGGTTGTCAGACTTCCATATGGTTCGATTTTCTCTCAGTTCTGGCTGTTTTATGTTTTAAAATTTGTTGTTGTCCTTCTTTTGGTTGTGCGAGGAGGCACAGTGTGTCTACCTATGCCTCCATCTTGGCCGGGAGTTCTCAAGCTAAATAAATATAAGTTTTTAAATCAGTCTCCTCAGCCAAGTCTCATAAAAATGGTAATCAACAGATCCAACATACATTTAATGGAACAAGATATACCAGTTAAAAAAATTGTTTTATGTTACAAAAGTAGCCAATAGAAAAACTGAAAGGAATTCCGTGATTATGTAGCAGTCCCCAACCTTTTCGGTGCCAGGCAAGGGTGTGGTGGACAAGGTCGGGGTGGGGTGGGTGGGGGCGAAGGCAGGAGGCAGAGCGGAGCTCTGGCCCCACTGAGAGGGAGGGGGGCGGTTGGGCACCCCTGAGGGGAGGGGGCTGTGCAGGCCAGGAAGGCCTAAGAAGGGGAGTGGACAGTGCCTACAAGCTGATAAATGAAGAAATAATCCAGGAATTTGCTTTAGAGCTTTGAAAATAACTGCCAGAGGCATGAAAAGCAGAACAAGGTTTAAAGTGATGCGCCACAGATCACAAGATACTTTTGCCATTTTTGAAAAGCAATTTGATTACAAAAGTTTTTAATTGGCTGGGGCGGGAGGGGGTGGTGGTGTGCTGAGCTGTTTAAAGAACTGTTATCTTCCATGCAAAGCTTTGTCTTGTCTTTTGTTTTTGTGTGTTACTGGGACATTTAAAAACTATTTATTTTAAAAGCAGGTTCATAGTGTGGCCGTCTTTCAACAAGGAGTAAATAAATGCTGTCTAAACTCGATCTAACAAGATGTGGAGTGTGAAAACATATGACTGAACAGCAAAAGTCAACTTACAAAAACAAAATTTCATCTGGCAGGAGCGGCCGCCGCTGAAGACACGCTGTGCCCAAGTGTCTAAATGGAGACGGCGCTGGGCTCCAGGGCTTCGTCCCCAGACCGCGAAGGGGCTGCGGGCCAGAAGGAATAGAACCCAGGGTTGGTAGAGAGTGGTCAGCCTCTCAGCCGCTGCTGCGAACACGTGTGGGGCGGTCCTTTGGGACTGAGACTTCATGGTGGCCTCCTCGGAGGGGCGGTCGTTTGGGACCGGGGCGTGGGCTCCGGAGGGCCCGACGAAAACGCAGAGCGATCTGGGGCTTCCAGACGGGCGCTGTGCAACTCTGAGCTCCAAGGGACTCAGGCTGGCTGCGACAGCCTAGGACGCCGGGGCCCGGGGAAGGGGTGCCGAGGCACAGGACTCCCCGAGATCCGCCCCTCTGGGCAGGGCCTGGGGCGGAAATCCTTCCCGGGGCGCCCCGTCTGAGAATGGGGACTGGACATGGGGTCCGACCTGGGTCCCTACCTGTCCCGGCGGTCACCAGGCGGTCCGCTCGGAGGAGGAGGCGGCGGCGGGCTAAGACTCCCTTCCCCACCCAGCTCTGGGAGGCAGTCGGGGGCTCCCCGGGGTCAGCCCCGCCCAAGGAGCCCCCGGACGGCGGCATGGGCCGTCGGTCCTTTCCTGGGGTTGGTGGCTGAAGATGGGCGCCGCGGGCGGGATCCAGGAGCACAGCTGGCGCGGGGGAGGGCCCCGCTGCCCTTGGGCGGGCGGGAAACCCAGGCCCCGCGCTCCGGCATCTGGCGCCCCGCCCCTTAGGGAGCCTGCACTTTGCTCACGTGGTCACTCGCTGCCCAGGCGCACTCCGCGCGCCTTCACCTTCTCGGGAGCCCCTCGCCGTGGCGGTGGGCCTGGCCTCCCCTCCCCCCAAATCCTTCTCGTTCCAGCCTACCGCCTACGCCATTCAAAACATGTACCCCACCATCTGCCCGCTGCTGGTAAAGGGCCTGGCTGTGACTCCGATCCTGGGCTCTCCTGAAACACCTGGATGAAAACTTCACCCACGTGGAGTTACAGTGTGATCTTAGCGTGCAGTCTCGGGAGCCCGGGCCCCAGGGGAGAGCTCTGAACCTTCCTCTTTGGCTACGCCTATAAAAGAGGGAAGCAGTGTGGAAACCAAAGAACCAGTTATTTGAGAGATACAATATTAAAACTACAAGTTTAAAAAACATTTTAACTGCTTCCGGATCAGCAGTTATTATCTTTTCCCAGACTGAAAGTGTTTCGTCGATCGCCGTTTTCTGGGCCATGACTCATAACGCCCATACACAGCTCCAGCCTAGGAGAAATTACATCTTTAAAGATCAGTGGGTTCCAAGTATTGCACAGAACCCACAATTCTTATACGGGTTCCCATTTTTAGAAAGCAATCCTTGAAGTGTGCTATTAACATTCATTACAATTGACAATATGGCCACTGTGACGTTATGGTTTATAATAAAAAATTATTTGGTCTTCATCCCCATTCCTGGCACTGAGCTTCTTAAAATAACCCTTGGAATTTCCTGTGATCATAGCAATAAAAGTCGTTTGTGGTGTTAATAACATGGCACTTGAAAAGACCTCAGATAACCCAAGTTTGGGGCCTGGCTGCCTGGGGGCTCAGTCAAGTGATCAGAGGGTTGGGACTTCCAGTCCCACCCATTCCCCACCCTCACTCCAGAGGAGGGGAGAGGAACTGGAGGTGAAACGGTGGGCTAAGATTTAATCAGTCATGACCGGATATGAAAGCCTCCATGAAAATCCAACAGGAACAGTGTTTGGAGAGCTTCCGGGCTGGTGAGCACACGGAGACTAGGGGAGAGTGGTATGCTCAGCGAGGTTGTGGAAGTTCTGAGCCCCTTCCCTCATACCTTGCCCTATGCACCTGGCTGTTACTGAGTTATATCCTTTTGTAATAAACCAGTGATATAGTTAAGTTAAATAATAACAGGCCCAGGCCTGTTCTTTGAATCTTTCTACCACCACCCTACTTCAAAAACCTCCCTATCCCCTCTAAATTGTAGACAACAGAGTTTATCTGAAGGTTCAGTACCAGTAAAAATGGGGCCACAACCCAGTTCTCCCTTGGACTTTCAAAGCTCCTTCTGATTGTCCTAGATTGCCCAGGGGGCCTCAGGTGACTGATTTTAGAAATCCCAGAGCCAAGTCTTGAATGCCAGGCCTCAGCACTCGCTCACATCAGGCACTGTGCTAAATGCTTTATATGCATGATCCCAAGGACACCCCTCCTGGGAAACTGAGGCCCAGAGATACTTTATGCACGCAGTGCAAGTCGCTTGCTTTGGGGGAGGTCACACCAGGAGGGAGGATTTGAGCTTGGGGTCCCCACGTCCCCTTCATAAGCAAGGTACCACAGCGCCCCCGTGAGGACGGCGTGAGATCGTGTGCTTGCCAAGTAAACAGTACCTCTCATTATTTGTACCAACTAACTGCCTTTTGAAGCATTTTCTACCTCGCATTGTAAAATTACTGCATTATTGGTCGTGTTTTTAGTGCAGATGCACACACAGTCCCTTATATGAAAGCTTTAGAGATAGATGGTTTGATTCTTGTTTTTCTTTTTTTGTTTTGTTTTTTTTCTTTTTAGAATACTTTGGTATTCCCAGCAGGGTGGGCAGCACTCTATTATCACATGATACTCCAGCTTCAAAGTCTGTCTAGAGAGGAACACACACTTAGTTATAAATAAGCGGAGATTAGTTCAGTCAGATCTTACTGCTTAAACAGTGTAAGGGTCTTAAAATTTATGAAGAAAATTTATGTTTGTGGATGAGATTGTACCCCTCCCAGGGCAATGATGTTTTAAAAAATTGATGCTGTGTATTATTAAACACCTGCTGTAAATCTAACTACATAAATATGTAGGTTCACAGGCACTAAACAATTTATTTTAACAAATAATACCTGTGTATTACAGATACATTAGGAAAAACACAGGGATCCCCAATACAATGAATAATGGGGTGGTCAAAGGATGCTGAAACCATTGGTGAGAGGTTGCTGGGGAACAGTTCAGAATCGACATTCAACGATGACTTAGTCATTACAAAGGGAAAAAATGTACTACCTAGTGTGTGTGAGGGGGTGCTTTCTGGCAGACACCCTCTTCTCAACCGGGTGATCGAACAGTGTCCCCATAGTGGGACAGCCTGATATCATGTCTCTTGATGTGACATTACAGGAAGGGCACAAGATTGCTTATGCAGAATTCTTTTTTTTTTTTTAAGTGAAATCTCCACTTAATAATGAGGAAACAATCCGACATTGAAAATAAGGGATATTCCCAAAATAACTGACCAGGACTTCTCAAAAGAAAGTCAGCATATAACAAAAGGAAAAAAAAGTCAATATGAAAAACAAAAAGAGACCAAGGGACATAACAACCGCCTACAGTTCACTGCACCTTGATTGGGTCCTGAACTGGCCGTTTCCTTTGGGTGTGCTCTTGCTCATTGCTCAGCATTCATTGGTCCTTGCTCTTCCTTGCCATTCTCAAAGGAGGGACAAGGCTCGTGTCTGTAGGTAACGGGGGTGTGGTTCCTATTATAAATGTTGGGCTGTTTTCCCTCTGGGTTTCTGCACTGAGTGGGAGCATGAATGGGAGCTTTGTGCCTGAGGGCGGGGCTTGCCCCCTGGCTGGTCCCACATGTGGGTGGGTAAGAGGTCAGGAGGCCCACTTCTAGCTGCCAGAATAGGACTGGCTTTTTCATAAGCCAGCACCCACCCTACTTACCATTTCAGGCTGTCAGAGAGCTGGGTCTCTTTAGGGAGCTGCTCTTCAGTCCTGTGTGTGCATGTTGGGTGCCCTGGGCCCTGGGGAACCAGGTAGGAAAGGGTGCAGGAAGCATGGACATTCTTCCCAGCCTGCCTGAGCTACCTTTTCTCACCCTTGCCTACTCCCTGCAACCCAAGGACTGCTGGGCTCCCCCTTCTCTGTAGTCCTCTCCTGAATGCAATGACCTCCTGTGACTCATGTCCCCAAGCCTCTACCTGATTTGTCTACTAGAAATGTGTTGGAATCTCTCAAATGTGGATGGTCTCTAGTAGGCCCTAATCCCTGGAACCCATGCATGTGACCTTACAGGGCACAAGGGACTTTGCAGGTATTATTGAGTTAAGGATCTTGAGATGGGGAGATTGCTGGAAGCCGAGACTGGAGTGATGTGCTGGAGGGAGGAGCCACGGTCCAGGAACAAAGGTGGCCACTAGAAGCAGCTCCAGAAGAAACCAACCCTGCCAACACCTTGCCTTTAGCCCAGTGAAACTGATTTTGAATGGTAAAAGGATACTTTTTGTTGTTTTAAGCCATTAAGTTTATGATAATTTGTTACAGCAGCAACAGGAAACTAAGACAGTCTCCTTCCTAGTCTCTGTCATTGCCAGCTGATTCCCTTTCTGATTCCATTACTTTACACAAGCCAGAGTGTATAAGGGTTCTCTAAGGTGCTAAGACCGTGGGCTCTGGGGTCAACCTTTATCTTCTGGTGACACCTCTGATTACTGAGTGACCAGTGTTGTCAGTTTCCCTATGGAATGAGGGTCAAATTGGACAATGTAGAGGTCAGGGCCTGGCAGCCTCCAGGTTGTGTCACAGACGTGTTCTGTTTAGCTGTCAGTGTTTTAAAGTTTCTCTTTGTACTTATTTTGAATTGGATAATATAGTCATATTGTCTACAGTTTCTAGTATATGAAAAATGTGTGCAGAGCTAATCTGTCTTCTACCACTGCCCTCAGCTACCTCAGCTTTTCCTTTCATTCTAACATATTCTCTTTTTTTCCTAATTAAAAATTTTATTGATTGATTTTAGAGAGACAAAGAAAGAGAGAGAGAGAGAGAGAGAGAGGAAGGAAGAGAAAGAGAGAAAGATCAATTTGTTGTTTACCTTATTTATGCATTCATTGGTTGCTTCTTGTATGTGCCCTGACTGGGGATCGAACCCATAACCTTCGTGTGTTGGGGCAATGCTCTAACCAAGTAAGCTACCTGGCCAGGGCTCATGACATGTTCTTGCAGAGGTTTTTTCTATACATAGTCAAGGAATTTCACACACACACACACACACACACACACACACACACACACACGTGCACTTCAAACAAACAGTAACATGCCATACACTTCACGTTTGATACTTTGCTTTGGTCATTTAATGTATTTTGGTGATCTTCCTGTGTCACACTGTAAAGCTTCCTTATTTTTCCTTAGGAGCTGCATAGGTCTCTGTTGTATGAGTGTACTTAGTGTTTTCCTTTTGTCCCTTACTGATGGAAATATAAGGTATTACAAACAGTGTTGCCAAGTACAACGTGTCATCAGAGGAGACATTTCTACAAGTGGAACTCCTGGGTCAAAAGTTATGTGCTTGGCTATAATTTTGAAAAGAAACTATAGTCAGGATTGCTGAGGGTGTGGAGACGTTGGCACCCTTGCACACGGCTCGTGGGAATGTAAAATGGTGCAGCAGCTTTGGAAATCAGCCTGGTGGGTCCTCAAAAAGTTGAACTTAGAGTCACCACATGACCCACAATTCCACTCCCAGGTATATTCTGAAGAGAAATGAAATATACATCCACACAAAAACTGGTATACAGATGTTCACAGCAGCATTATTCATACTAGCCAAAAGATGGAAACAATCAAAATGTCCTTAAACGAATGAATAAGTAAACATAATGTGGCGTATCCACACAAAGGGATTATTGGAATGGAATTATTCAGCCAAAAACAGGAATGACGTCTAGAGATCCATGCTATAACATGGGTGAACCTTGAAAACATTATAAGCTAAAGTAGCCAGATATAAAAGGCCAAGTCTTGTACTGATCTCATTTATACGGAATGACAAAAGGCAAATTCATAGAGACAGAAAGTAGGTTAGTGGTTGCCAGGGACTGGGGGAATTAGAGAGAATGGAGTGATGAGAATGTTCTGGAATTAGATAGTGGTGGTGATTATACAACATTGTAAATATACTAGAAACTGCTGAGTCGTACACTTTAAAGTGATTAATTTTTTTAAAAGTATATTTTATTGATTATGCTATTACAGTTGTCCCACTCTTTTTTCTCCCCTTTACACCCTCCACCTGGTACCCCCCTTCCCTCCAGCAACTCCCTTCCTTAGTTCATGTCCATGGGTCATGCATATAAGTTCTTTGGCTTCTACGTTTCCTATACTATTCTTAGCCTCCTCCTGTCTATTTTGTGCTTACTATTTATGCTTCTTATTCCCTGTACCTTTTCCCCTTGTTCTCCTCCCTCCCCCTTCCTGCTGATAACCCTCCTCCATGTGATCTCCATTTCTATGATTCTGTTCCTGTTCTAGTCATTTGCTTAGTTCATTTTTGTTTTTGTTTTGTTTAGGTTCAGTTGTTGATAGTTGTGAGTTTGTTGTCATTTTACTGTTCATAGTTTTGATCTTCTTCTTTTTCTTAGATAAGTCCTTTTAACATTTCATATAATAAGGACTTGGTGATGATGAACTCCTTGACCTTATCTAGGAAGCACTTTATCTGCCCTTCCATTCTAAATGATAGCTTTGCTGGATAGAGTAATCTTAGATGAAGGTCCTTGCCTTTCATGACTTGGAATACTTCTTTCCAGCCCCTCCTTGCCTGCAAGGTTTCTTTTGAGAAATCAGCTGATAGTCTTATGGGACCTCCATTGCGGGTAACTGTCTCCTTTTCTCTTGCTGCTTTTCAGGTTCTCTCCTTATCTTTCATCTTGGGTAATGTGATTATGTTGTGCCTTGGTATGTCCCTCCTTGGGCCCACCTTCTTTGGGACTCTCTGAGCTTCCTGGATTTCCTGGAATTCTATTTCCTTTGCCAGATTGGGGAAGTTCTCCGTCACTATGTTTTCAACTGAGTTTTCAATTTCTTGCTCTTCCTCTTCTCTTTCTGGCACCCCGGTGATTTGGATGTTGGAATGTGTAAAGTTGTTCTGGAGGTTCCTAAGCCTCTTCTCATTTTTTTGAATTCTTGTTTCTTCATTCTGTTCTGGTTGAATGTTTATTTCTTCCTTCTGGTCCAAATCATTGATTTAAGTACTGATTTCCTTCCTGTCACTGTTGGTTCCCTGTACATTTTCCTTTATTTCACTTTGCATAGTTTTCACTTTTTCCTTTATTTAGTGGCCATACTCAATCATTTCTGTGAGCATCCTGATTACCAGTGTTTTGAACTCTGCATCTGTTAGGTTGGCTATCTCCTTGTTACTTAGTTCTTTTTCTAGAGTTTTGATCTGTTCTTTCATTTGGGCCATATTTCTTTGTCTTGGCTCACCTGTTGTAAGGGGCAGAGCCTTACGTATTCACTAAGGTGGGGCAACCCATTCAGTGCTTTGTGGCGCTGTATGGGGGGAAGAGTCAAAGAGGGAACAATGCCACTTTCTTGGCTCTTGCCCTACTTTCAAGAGACTGGCAGTTTCTCCCACCACATAACCCCCACAGATTTTTACAACCAGAGGTTTGGAGGCTTTATTTCCCTGCACTGGAACCCTGAGTTGTGCAGTCTGTTTTGCTCCCCAGTTGTTACTCCTGGTTTATCTGCACATGGATATGGGACCACCTGGTCTCCCATGCCTCTTCTTCACCTGGCTGCCTGTCTCCACCCTTTCTACCAGTCTGATTGAATGTTTCTTGTTTAACTCCTTGGTTGTTGGACTTCCATATAGTTGGATTTTCTGGCAGTTCTGGTTGTTTGTTGTTTTTAAATTGGTTGTTTCCTTCTTTTGGTTGTGCAAGGAGGCAAAGTACATTTACCTATGCCTCCCTCTTGGCCAGAACCTAAAACAATTAAATTTTTTTATGTGAATTATATCTCAATAAAAAAGGAATACTTTAGAAAAGGTGTGTGCATAAGATTTTCTTAGCTATTAAAAAATTACTCATCACTCACCAGAAATAGCCATTGCAAGTAGCCATTTTTCCAGGCTGCTAGACTGTCTAACAAACATGGACTTGTGTATGGACAGGAATACTAACTAATATTTATTCTTTGACAAAAATTGTTAAATCAGTGGTTCTTTCAAATCAGATTTCCATAACCGTTTAGGCACTCATGCCAAAGGCAATCACTTAAACCCCTCTCAAATCTAATAGCAGATGCTTTCAAACATTGTAACTATCTTAACAAATGCACAAAGCAGATATTTTATGATGATAAAACTAGTAACTTGTACTGACACATGTCACAAATGTGCTGACACCATGGATTTGAATTTGTGTCTTTGTTATTGCTATTTCAATTTGTGTTCTTCTTTCCTGATGGGAGCATGATTCCACTCACACAATGTAGAGACAGAGTCAGGGTCACTGCCTCAGAGCTGCTGAGTTTTAAGTGTAAGTGACCAGACCGGTGATAAGACCAGGGAGCTCCGAGGGAATCGTCACTCAGTGACTGTCCTTGAGATTGGCTCTGCACCAGCAGATGGGTTTTGTCAATGGCCCGGTTGTGTGTTCCGCTCAGGGTCACAGGTGTCCCAGACATCTTCTCGAATGGTGCAGGCTAGCCTGCCCCCTCTGAGCTCTTTGTTCTGAGCAGGACCAGACCTGTTTCTATCCAGTTAAATCCAAAGCCTTTGATCAGTTGTGGCTTAATAAAGCTCCAACTTATTTTTATGGTGGTAAAATAGATATAAAACATTTGCCAATTTAGCTCTTTTTAAGTGTACGATGTAATAGCATTAGTTGCATTCATACTGCTTTGTAACCATCACTATTTTGTCCCCAAATTTTCTTTTTAAAAAATGTCCCGTCTGGCAGGAC
>VMDR010008184.1:0-26767 GCA_007922815.1 Macrotus californicus | reverse complement strand
AGAAAAAAGTGGTTGAACTGCTTACACCCAAACTTGAGAGGTTTAACATAGATTTTTAGGAAGTTACTTTAAAGATATGCAGCAAACATTTGTTGCATCAATTCAGAGTGAGGGAGTTTTTGGCAAAAGCAAGTCTCAAAGCAGCCTAGGTACAATGCAGGCCTGATTCCCCACAAGAGACCTATTCACGGATGTTCTCTGCACGCCACACGTGTCTGTCTGCATTCAGAACCAGAGCTGAGCCACTAGATCACATCACACAGGGATAGGTTCCCTATAAAAAAAAGATTTATTTATTTATTTCTAGAGAGAGGGGAAAGGAGGGAGAAAGAGAGGGAAAAAACCATTGATGTGTGAGTGAAACATTGATTGGCTGCCTCTCACTGCCCCCAACTGGGGACCTGCCCTGCAACCCAGGCATGTGCTCTGACCGGGAGTTGAACTGGCAACCTTGTTTCAGTCCGCAGGCCAGCACTCAATCCTCTGAGCCACACCAACCCAGTCCCAAAATTTTCATCACTCTAAACAGAAACTTTACCCTTTCAGTAATAATTCCCCATTTCTTCCTCTCCCAATCCCAGCCAATCCCCTGGTAACTGCTAATCTATCTCTACAAATTTGCCTATTCTAGATATTTTATTGTTGGGGGCCACTTTGTGTGGTATCAGAAACTGTAGCCCCATGCGAGCAAGGCCTTGCCTGTCAGTCTCAACTGGAACACTGGGAATGTAGGTGGCAGGAACGACCTGATACTAGCATGGAGGGTTTCAGTGGGAAATCAGGCATGAAGAATACATTGTATCCTTTGAAGCTTGCTTTGCTTTGTATAGCCCTGTTGATATAAACCAGATGTTTAAACTCAAAGCATAAAGGAGTGAACTCCTAATCTCATGGACCATCCCTTAACAACCCTCTGGTGTCAGCATATCTAACAGACTCTGACCTGAGGCAGATCTCTGTGTTTCCTCAATTGTTATCTGTAGATAATATCCGATTTCTATTACTATAGCCTTTGGACATTGATTTATGAGCTTTGCATGCATAGTGTATACCCCTGCACATACTGATCACAATGAAAGCCATTTAGGAGAAGGGCTCAGGACATTCTCCACTAGAGGGAATCGCCACCCCCTTTCCCGCCAGAACAGATTGTGTCCAGGATGACTTATTTCTTCTGAGGCTGGGAGACCTCCAAGGGACAGGGCATCCCACATTTTATATAAGTGGAGTCATGCAATATTTGTTCTTTTGTGTCTGGCCTATTTCACATAATATAATGTTTAAGGTTCATCCATGTGATAGCATGCATCAGTACTTCATTACTTTTTATGGATGAAAAATATAGAATATGCTGTATTTTATCTATCCTATTGATGGATGTTTGGTTTGTGCCTACCTTTTGGCTACTGTGGATAAAGCTGCTATAAACATTCACCTACAAGGATCTGCTTCAGTCTCTGTTTTTAATTCTTCTGGATATATATTCCAAGAAGGTGAGTGGCTGGGTCATATGGTTATGGCAATTCTGTTTAATTGTTTGAGGACCAACCAAACTGTTTTCCACAGAAGCTGCACCATTTTACATTCTTACCAGCAATTTACAAGGGTTTCCAATTTCTCCACATCCTCACCATGACTTATTTTCCATCATCATCATCATCATCATCATCACCATCCTGTTTAGGTGTGAAGTGGTATGCAATCTCAACTTTTATTTTCCTCAACCATGAAGACATGAAATATCAAAACCCTACACATTTGCTGATTCAGTATATTATAAGATGTTTCATTATTTTTTTGAGAGGGTTTCTTTTTGAGTTCATTGATTGTGCTATTACAGTTGTCTTGATTTTTCCCCCATTGCCCCCCACCCACCTAGCACCCCCCACTCCCTCAGGCAATCCCCCACCATTGTTCATGTCCATGGGTCATGCGTATAAGTTCTTTGGCTACTCCATTTCCTATACTGTATTTTACAGCTCCATGGCTATTCTGTACCTACCTCTTTGTACCTTTTAATCCCTTTACCTCTTCCCGAATTCTTCCACACACCTCTCCCATCTGGCAACCATCAAAATGCTCTCTGTATCAATGATTCTCTCTGTTCTTCTTGTTTGCTGAGGTTTTTTTTTTAGATTCAATTGTTGATAGATTTGTATTTTTTGCCATTTTATTGTTCACCGTTTTGATCTTTTTCTTTTTCTTAAATAAGTCCCTTTAACATTTCATATAATAATGGTTTGGTGGTGATGAATTCCTTTAGTCTTTTCTTGTGTGGGAACCACTTTATCTGCCCTTCCATTCTAAATGGTAGCTTTGCTGGGTAGAGCAATCTTGACTGTAGGTCCCTGCTTTTCATGACTTTGAATATTTCTTGCCAATCCCTTGTAACCTGCAAAGTTTCTTTTGAGAAATCAGCTGACGACAGTCTTATGGAAACTCCCCTGTAGGTAACTAGCTTTTTTGCTGCTTTTAAGAGTCTCTCTTATCTTTAACCTTTGGAATTTTAATCATGATATGTCTTGGAGTGGGCCTCTTCCCAACCATCTTGTTTGGGACTCTCTGTGCTTCCTAAACTTGCATGTCTATTTCCTTCACCAAAGTGGGGAAGTTTTCTTTCAATATTTTTTTCAAATAGATTTCCATTTTTTTTGTTTCTCTTCTCGTTCTGGCACCCCTATGATGTGAATGTTGGAATGCTTGAAGTTGTCCCAGAGGCTGCTTACACTATCCTCCTTTTTTGGATTCTTTTTTCTTCTTGTTGTTCTGTTTGGTTGTTTTTTGCTTCCTTATGTTCCATATCACTGTTTCGATTCTGGGCTTCTTCCACTCTCCACTGTTGATGCTCTGTAAATTGTTTTTTATTTCAATTAGTGTATCCTTCATTTCTGACTGGATCTTTTTTGAGCTACTGAGGTCCTCACTAAGTTCTTCAAGCATCCTTATAACCTGTGTTTTGAACTCTGCATCTGAGAGATTGCTTATCTCCATTTCATTTGATCTGTTCTTTCATTTGGGCCATGTTTCTTTGTCTCCTCACTTTGGCAGCCTCCCTGTGTTTGTTTCTATGTATTAGGTGGAGCTGCTTTGACTCTGTGTCTTGATAGTGTGGGCTAATGTAACAGGTGCCCTGTAGGGTTCAGCAGCACAGCCTCTCCTATCACTCAAACTGGGCACCCTTTGTGTGGGCCGAGTATACCTTCCTCTGTTGAGCCTTGGTTGCTGTTGGCAGATCAATGGGAGAGAATTGCCCAGGCCAGTCAGCTGTGACCACTTACAACCAACCTCCACCCTCTGTAGAGGATTAGCTGTTCAGGGGCAGAATGATGGTATTCTATTGTGATCTCTGGCTGTCCACTGGGTGGTGCAGGCCAAGGTCAGCCCCCACCTGTATTTTGCCCAGGGCCATCATGCCTGAGCTATAAAGCAATCTGAGGTGGCTGCTACTTGTGCTCAGCTTGGAGATTCTCAGGTGAAGCCAAGCTGTGACTCTAGACTGGCTGCTGCTAGTGCTGGGCTTGGGGCTCACTGAGACCAGCTGTTGCTTGTTTGATAGGATTTAAGAAGTTTGAAGCATGAGCCACGACCATCCATTCAAATGGAAAAGCAGCTCGGCGCCCTGGCTGGAGCGGGTCAATGGATTGAGAGCTGGCATTCGAACCAAAAGTTTGCTGATTTGATTCCCCCTCAGGACACATGCCTGGGTTGCAGGCCAGGCCCCCATTTGGGAGCATGTGAGAGGCAACCAACCCATTTTTCTCTCAGTCATTGATGTTTCCCTCTTTCTCCCTACCTTCCCCTCTCTATGAAAATAAATAAATAGAATCTTAAATGTAATTAAAAAAGAAAAGAAAGGCAGCTTGAGTGGGCCTGTAAGTTGGGTGGGGTGCAGTCTCTGGGGATCTCCAAGGTGGATCAAGCAGTGTTAGCCAGGTTGATGGAGTCTCAGATATGGCACCAGCTTGCAAGCTCTTTTAGGGGAGGGTTTAGAAAAGGACAATGGCCTCTGCTCGCCTTGATGCCAGACACTTCAGTTCCTCCCCATATAGCACTGGTGCCTTTCGGTGCTGTTACCCCAGTGCTGGAGCTCAGAGGGAGTGAGTCTGAGTAGGTGAGTCCGCGTGTGGGTTCTTTAAGAGGAGCTTCTTGGGGCTCCAGAAGTTTCTTCCGCTGATTTACTCCCTGCTGCTTTTTGCAGCCAAAAGTTGTGGGGACTTATCTTCCTGGCACTGGAAACCTGGGCTGGGGGGCCTGGTGTGGGGCTGGGAAAAGAAATCCCATATCAGAGCTGGTCAGCCTCATTGTAGTGATAATAGTTAAGGGACCATTAATATACCCACTGGATAATCCAGGATCATCTTCTCCTCTTAGGACCCTGTAAAGTCCTTTTTGCCATATAAGATACTGTTTACAGAGTTGAGGGACATAGATAATTTAGGGGGGGCATTATTTAGCCTACCACAGACCATAGTCCTTTTATAGTGACAGTAGTCATCATCCTAATTGTTATCACACACTAATGTTCTGTAATTATTTGTCCTAGGATCTTATGCACCAGATATTGGGCTAAGGGCTCGAAGTACATTATCTCATCTAACCCTCCCAGCATCCACCTGAGGTTGGTACCACTGCTATCCCTAAGGTACAGGAGAAGACAACACAGGACAGGGAGGAGTCCAGATCTGACCAAGAGTCTGTAGCCACCATCCTGGGCTGACCCGTCTACGAGCATAAAAACCCTGGTTACCCTCAGATGCCCCCCTCCCAGAGGTTTGCTAAGGCCTTGTGTACGTCAAGTCTTATTAATTGATTTGTTGTGCTGGCCCTCCACGAGTTCCTCCCGTCATCATATTGTGAGGTTGACCCATCCCAGCAGGAGAGGCCTTGTGAGTCAGAGAACTCAGGGCTGTGGATTACCTGTTGCTGCTGGCACACTGCAGGAACTCCCTGAAAACCATGGGCTCAGGTCCTGCGCACACAAATCATCCTTCCAGGGGAACCCTGGGCATAGTTTTCTCTAGGGGAGTGTTTGCCAAATATCAAGTGTCTGTAACATGGATCTTCTTTGAAGATTCCGGCTTAGGAGGAAAGGCAGCCAGTAGCTTTCATCAAGCTGGCTGGCTCAGGCACCAGGAGCCCAGGGGTTGCCAGAAGGCTCCTGGCAAATGAGAACACAATTAGAAAAGACAGGAATCTAGCCTTTACAAGAATACTTCCTTGGGCAAATAAAGAGAAGGGCAGTATTTCCATGACCGATGGCATGTGTGCTAGTGGTGGGCTGCTCTATGACATAGGAGGCAATAAGTATTTACTAACCATTGTCATATATATTTTTTGGAAAAATAAACAAAAACATGTACCAAGCACATCAAACCATAAGATCTTGGTTATCATTGATCAGAAGGAGACTAATTAAAAAAAAAAAGAGGGTGTTGATTAAAAGATGGATTAAACGTATATGTGGGACTTGGGAAAAGCTGAGACTTAGCTGTTCAAAGTTTGTTTTGCTCTCCCTATTACTCCTCAGGCTGATAAAATGGCTCTGCCCTGAGTCAAACACCTCAATTCCTTCTAGGTGTTGGTCTTGCCTGTGTGGTCAGATGGCTTGTCAACACCATCATCTCCCCATGTCACCATGCCTGGCTGCAAGGGAATGTGGGAACTGTAGGTTTTCTTTCAGGGGTGGGGCTTATAGCCAATAAGATCACATGACTATTGCACTATTGCATTAGTTAACTACTGCCGTGTAACAAATTCCCGCTCCCCAAGCCCCACTTAAAACAACAAACACTTATCTTACGTTTTCTGTGGTCAGGAGTCTGGTATCTCTGGCTGAGGATCTCTCTTCAAACTCTAAGCAAGGCGTTGGTCGGAGCTGCAGTCACCCCAGTAAATTGGGGGAGGATCCCTTTCCGGGCTCATGGGCATGCTTGTGCGCGGCCTCGGGTCCTCACTGGCTGGCTGTTGGTGGGACATCAGTCCCCAGCCAGTGGACCTCACCACCAGGCAGCTCCCAGTGTGGCTTTCCTCTGAGCAAAAGAGCAAGACAGAAGTCACAGTCAGTCCTTCTGTAGCCCAGTCTCAGAAGTGACATTTCATTACTTTTGTCATTTTCTATTTGTTATAAGCAAGTCACTAGGTGCAGCCTGTACTCCAGAAGAGGGGATTGTGGGGGCCATAAACAGGAGGCGGGGTCAATGGGACCATCGCAGAGGTGGCCTCCCACAATTGTGGACTGAAGGGAGATGGATTTGGGGACAATTAACTATATCGAGCACCATTTTTCTAAGGGAAAATCAGTCATTTACCCTGATGAGGGGAGTGACTCCCAGCCACCAACAAAAGACAGTGTCTGAGTGAGCATTCTGGTGTCTTTGGAGGGGACATTTGTGCATAGAAAATACTTCATGTTTAAATTAGCCTTCAATGTATTAAAACTGCCAATTAAAAACACTGTCTTAAGCTTCAAAGTTCTACTTTCAAATATTAGTCTATTTATAAATCTAGTAAATTCAAACAGTCACTTTCAGGGAGGCCTTTGATTAATGTTCAACCAACTCCAGTTTCAACAGCTTCACATCCCATGTAGAATCTTAGTTAATTAAATCCCTTTCACTGTTCTGCCTTCACAGGTTTAAACTGTCCCATTTTCTTCAGAAACTGAACAGAAGCTTCTAAGGAGTGAAACTTTCCCAAGTACTTAACTCTTACAATAAATTACAAGAGTATCAAGATCTTTTAAACATTCCAGGATCATTTAGTCATTTAGAAAAATTCTCTTTCACATTTCTGTGAAAAATTACAAGTCTAAAATAATGAATGACTCCATTATAATTTACATTGGAAGACTACGTTTACAGGACAAATTGGTCACATTTCCCCCTATGCCAAATTCTCTTAAACATAGCAAATACTTTAAATACCAATATCCCAGATGTCTTAAACATAACATAGAAGTATTTAATTCTGTGGGTTTGATTGACTTTCTGTTTGATTGTATGCCTTCTTTATAACCGGACATTAAAAGATACTCTCAAGGAAAATGTTACTAGCAAGGTGAGGTTAATTCTTGGCCAGAGGTTTGAGATTGGAAGGGGTGCTCTGAATTTCTAGTTATGAAAACAGACAAAGCTGCTAACAAATAGTTACCATGACAAAGGGGCTTCGTGGCTACAAAATTTTGGTCATCTGGCCTGCCTCCCAGGTCTGGTGAAGCATTTCCTCACATGGGCACTGTTTCACAGCCGCCGAAGTCAGAGGAAGTCTGCAGCGCTGCCCGGCGGGCTCACAGCTGGCCTGGCGTCAGCTGGTCTGTTGACTGCCTGGCTCTATTCCCAATTCTTCCCCGAGTCTCACTGTCTGGCCTGCCTGCCCACAATCCTGGGAGACAGTTAAATGACGGTCAGTGTGTTGATGGAACTGCTTATCATCAGTTGCCCTTTCTCTGCTCCTGGCCAGGCTGAAGTCAGGGTTGTGACCCAGCGATAAACAGGGAGGTCTCAGAGGGCCCCTCGGGCATCGGGGATCTGGAGATTGTCCCCGGGATAAATTGTGTCAGTGGATATCGGGGAGGGTATGACCAGCCTGGAGTTGACCAGCCTGGGTGGCAGCATGTCACGCAGCTGGGTTCAACTTATTTTTTTTTAAATTTTATTTATTTTTATTTTTAGAGAGATGAGAAGGGAAGGGAAGGAGAAAGAGAGAAAGAAACACTGACAGGTTGCCTCTCACACGTCCCTAACCAGGGACCTGGCTTGAAACCCAGGCATGTGCCTTGACTGGGAATCGAACCGGCAACCTTTTGGTATGCAGGCTGGCGCTCAATCCACTGAGCCACACCAGCCAGGACTGGGCTCAGCTTCTTAAACAGCCCAGAAGCCCTGTGTCATGGAGGAGGGAATGCAAAGGGCCCGTGTGGCAGGGAGAGCAGGTAATAGGTGGTGGGGGCTGGGGGTGCTGGTTGAGGACAGTGCAGGGAGGCTGGCCAAACAACTTCCGAGCTCAGCCCTGCCCCTTCCACAGGCACAGACATGAGCCTAGGAAGGCAGTTCAGGTTTTCAACGGGTGATTTTGCCCAGAGAGAGTCAGCCCTGCTGTGTGTAGCACCCACTATGTGCCAGGTGCTCTTCCTTGATCCTGCTGTTGTGGAGCTAAGTGTCATAGCTGCGATGAGAGGGGACCCTTCCTGGGACAAGAGCCAAGTGGCTGCAGAAGTGTGGCAGAGTCTGCATGTCATTCAAAAGAAATAAACAAGATTTGTGGCTGTGGGATTGGATGTGGTATGAGACAGAGGGAGAGAGAGGAGTCAGGACAAGGCCAAGGTCTTGGATCTGAGCTACTGGTTAAACAAAGAGGCCTTGTCCTGAAGGTGCCTGAGGAAGAGGTTGAGTTGGGTACTATCAGTTCCTTCTGGGCATGTGCTGGGAGCTTCAAGGCACAATGTGTTTTTGAACATTGCAGTCATAATCTGAGTAAGGAGTGCCTTTTCCATAGCCATCACCATACATACAAGTAGATAGAATGTCGTGCAGTCATATCTACTCATACTATGTGCGGTGTACTCTGGTAAATCAGTGTTTTATTAAATTTTATTTAAAAAAAAGTGTTACTTGTGACTTATCAATGAATCACAGCCTGAAAATTGGAAATCACTGTTCTATGTTCTACCCCCTCAAAACTTAACTTGGGCTTATTACTGACCAGGAGAGATCAGGGAGCCCCAGCTGATTGTGGGGAGTCAGGAATGCCTGGGTGCCTGAGGAGGGCAATGGTGATGGCTGAGGAGACCATGGAGGTGGGAAGGGGGCGCTGAGACTCTTGAAGGTCCTTCCGGGGATGTTGATGTCCTTAGGTAAGAGTTCAAGGACAGGGCCCTGGGCCAGTGTGGGAATGTGGTAAGAATAAGCACAGCCCAGCAGCGAGGGTGCATGAGGGTGGGGCAGGGTGAGTAGGTTACAGGGTGGCTGGGGCAGGAACCTCTGTTATCCCTCCTTCTGCAGAGGACCACCTGGATCTGTGACACGGAGGAAATGACACATGGAGGGGAGAACAGATTCTGTGGCTTGCTATGTGTGAGTGCCTGCCCTGTGCCCCTACTGACCCGGAGTGGGTCCAGCAGCTCAGTTTTGTCATCAAGGAGCCTGGCTGTTTCTCCTTCCTCTTCACCAGCCCAAGCATGCTGGCTTCTATTCTCCAAGATGGGGGCCTCGGCTGCAGGTTCTATAACCACACACGGATGCAGGAAGAAGGGGGGAGAGAGGCCACGCAGCAGACCTTCCCTGATCAGAACAGAGTCAGGTGGCCACCTTTTCTGCAAAGGAGGCTGAGAGAACAAGCATCCAGCAAAGGGAGCAGCTCAGCCATGGCTAGCTGACTCCAGTTCATCTCCAGAGGCTGGGTCGTTGCCGCCCTGAAAATACACTGGGGCTCCAATAGTCAGGAAGGGGCAACAGTGGACAAATAAAAGATCTCCCCAGTAGGATTAGTGGTGACGTTGCAGTGTTTTTTCTTAATCCTCATCTGAGGATTAAAAAAAAAAATTCATTTATTCATTTCTAGAGAGAGGGGAAGGGAAGGAGAAAGACAGGGAGAGAAACATCAAAGTGTGGTTGCCTCTTGCACACCCCGGACCAGGGACCTGGCCCGCAACCCAGGCACATGCCCTGACTGGGAATCAAACTCGTGACCTTTTGGTTCACAGGCTGGCATTTAACCCACTGAGCCACATCAGCCAGGGCCAAGAGTATTTTTATTGATAGGGAGGGAGAGAGATAAACATCAAAGTGAGAGAAACATTGATAAGTTGCATCCCATACTTGCCCCAACCAGAGATCGAACGTGCAACTTAGGCATGTGCTCTGACCGGGAATTGAACTTACAACCTTTTGGTGTACTGGATGATACTCCAAGTAACTGGGCCACCCGGCCAGGGTGACATCACAGCCTGTAGTAATGGCATAGTATAGCAGGGCCCAGTCATGACTGACACAGGCTGGGTCTCAAATGCCCTGGGTGCCCCTTTGAGTATGGGGAGGGGAGGAAGTCCTGAGAAGAGGGCACTCAGCAGTGGATATTCACCAGTCTATGAGGAGTACGTCGATATTTATTTTTTAAGATTTTATTTACTTTTAGAGAGAGGGGAAGAGAGGGAGAGGAACATCAATGTGTGGTTGCCTCTTGCATACCCCCCACTGGAGACCTGGCCTGCAACCCAGGCATGTGCTCTGACTGGGAATCAAACTGGCAACCGTTTGCTTTGTAATCTGGTGCTCAATCCACTGAGCCACACCAGCTAGGTAGTATGTTAATATTTAAACAACCTGCTTGGCTGACAGAGGGACCCTGCTCCAGAACCTCATGAAGTCTGTCAAGAGCCCAAGCCCCTCCTGCTGTTTGTTCTGGGATCCCCTAGGAACGCTCAGGAAGGAGCATCACCCTTTTGCACAGGAGGAAAAGGCTCAGGGGGCACCAGTTCAGGATGCCTGAGAGGAGAAAGCATAGCGACTTAGCACTAAGCATGTGCCTCTACTTTATACATAATAGGAACAACAACAACAACAACAATCTAACAGTTGTCCTCTGTGCCAAGCTTTGTTCTTAGCACATCACACATGTAACATTCAGGTTAATTTACAGGTAAATACAGCCCCAAACAAAATTCAGCTGAGTAAATTTAAAGATCTAATTGACTTTATTCAACAATTCATGAATTGGGCAGCATCCCACCTAGCAGATAGTAAGGAGTTCTGAGGAACTGTACAAAATTTACAGACAGAAGGAGGCAGAACAAGGAAGTTTCTAGCAAAGAGTAGCTTGTTTGTGGCAAGATCACCTTCCTTTGGGGACAGAAAGGGTTTATCAGGTGGATTACCTCACTAGTGCTGGCCAGGTAATTCCAGATTGACTGGTTAAAGATTACATTCAGGGGAGAGGCTGAAACTGCTGTTAGGTTAGATATTGAGTCTTGGTTTGGTGGCATGGGCTTAGCACAAGTGACTCCACTTGGGCCTGTCGTCTCTTTTAACAGTACCTAGTGCAGCTGTGGTATAGCAAATACAGTCATTGGCACCATGACGCAGAGGAAGAAGCTCTTGGAAATTAAGTGGCTTGCCTGGGGCAGTGGTTCTCACTGGGGCGATCTTGCTCCCCGGGGGACATTTGGTGGTATCTGGAGACATTCTTGGTTACCACAGCTAGGGGGAGGGGATGCTACTGGTATTTAGTGAGTAGAGGGACAGGAATGCTGCTAAACATTCCACAATCCCCAGGGCTTACCCAGGCCAAATGTCAATAGTGCTGAGAAACCCTGCCCTAGACACAGGGATGAGAACATTCATAGCAGCCACGAGCAGTAGCCCCCAAACCGGAGACAGCACACACGGCCGTCAAAGGTGGAATAGTTGCACATATTGTAGTTTATTCACATGATGGACAAAATTAATAAACAATAGCTATCTTTGTCAAAATGGCTGAATTTCACATCTAGATTGTATTGAAGAAGCAGGTCACAGAAGAATACATGTTGTATGCTTCCATTTATATAACATTCAAAAGCAGACAAAGCCATTCATGTATATGAGATACATAGATATATACAATATACATAGATAAAGACACACAAAAACCACCCGAGAGATTATTACAACATTCAGGATATTGATGATCTCCGAATAGGATGGAAGCAGAAGGACCCAGAGCAGGCTTCCTAGGCAGTGGCAATGGTCTATCCATTCCAGAACTTAGTTGGTAGACACATAAGTATTTACTTTATTTTTGCTTAAAAATAAACACACATACATATACCCAGTTTTTGACAGGTATGGTCTCCGGGGAAACAGGCTCTGAGCTGGAGATGTGCTGCACAAGCAGATGGTTTCTGGGTAAGGAAGGGAGGGGGCAGGATGGGCACAGAGAGATGTTGCTGCAGTGCAAGAAGGGCCTCAGCTTGTTCCACAGGGAACCTGGAGTTGCGATGGCCCTTCTGGGTTGTACCTAACTGAGGCATGGAGCCAGAATTTTGTCCCCCTTATTGACCAGGCATAGAATGAGGGCTGCCCCTTGGAAAGAGGCATATACTTGAGCAAGATGGTTCCCTGTGGCTGAGGGCATTGCCCGGACAGGCCCAGCTGTAAGCCGTCAGCTGCCAACCCTCCTGACAGCTGGCGGGAGGAATGCCTCCATCCTCAAGAAGGCATCTGGGTAGCACATTATAGCATCCACTCCACTTTCCTATCTGTGACAATCTCACAATAAAAATTTAACAGCAAATCTACTGATGTAATACACCACATTAACAAATTCAAGTAGAAAAATACTGGGTGCAATTCAACACTGATTTATAATAAAACTTTCATGACTAACTAGAGATAAAAGGGAAGCACCAATCTGATATAAGGAGCCAACCAGAAACCCGTAACAATACCCAAAATAATTAGAAAAATTCCCTGTTAAGAACTAAGAAGAAATTTCAGCAAGTCTGCTGTATATAAGAATAACATCCAGCCCAGGCTAGTATGGCTCAGTGGATTGAGTGCTGGCCTGTGAACCAAAAAGTCGCTGCACATGCCTGGGTTTCGGGCCAGTTCCCCGGTTGGGGGTGTGCAAGAGACATCCTATCCGTGTATCTCTCGCACATTGATGTTTCTCTCCCTCTCTTTCTCCTTCCCTTCCCTTCTCTGTAAAAGTAAATAAATTAAAAATTCTTAAAAAAAAAAAAGAATAACATCCAAAAAAGAGAAAGATCAATAGCATTTCTATAACGGCAGCAGTGACCAATTAGAAAATATAATTTTTAGTAGTTTATTTACTAGTTTTTATTGTATTTTTTCCATTACCATTTAGAAAATATAATTCTTAAAAAAAGATTCCATGTACTTATACATATAAAGTGCCTAGCCCAAGTATCAAGAAAAGATGTCCAAGTTCATTTTAGAGTAAGTTCTGAGACTTCGTTAAAGGATGACAAGATGATCTGAACAAGGAGACAGATACTATGTCGTTTGGTGGTTAAAATGAATGAACTAGGCCAGACACAAAAAGACAAATATTGTAAGATTCCACTTATAGGAGGGACCTAGAGGAGGCACATTTATAGAGATGGAAAACAGATGAGGGGCGCCAGGGCCTGGGGGGCAGGCAGGGAGAAGGGGAGTGCCTGTTGAACAGGTAGGTA
Organism: Macrotus californicus; assembly: GCA_007922815.1. Classification (NCBI taxonomy): domain Eukaryota; kingdom Metazoa; phylum Chordata; class Mammalia; order Chiroptera; family Phyllostomidae; genus Macrotus; species Macrotus californicus. The sequence continues at coordinate 13,596 of VMDR010008184.1, read as the reverse complement.
TGAAGTTTCTATGAGGGATGATGAGAAGCTCTGGAAATGGATGGTGGTGGCTGTACATTCCAACGTTGTAAGTGCACTCAGTGCCACTGAATTGTATACTTAAAAATGGATCAACTGATAAATTTTATGTTATGTTTATTTTACCGCAGTAAAATAAAGAGCCTCAGGGTAGTGACTCCTGAAGGAATCATGAAAAAATTAGCTATGTATAAATCGACATCAACATGTAAAATCTGTAATCTTAAGTGAAACAGTGAGCCCTGAGGTGCATTAAGTGGCAGTCTCTGTCAGTTAGGGTTTGGATTTGGCTGTGTGTAACAGATGCTAAAACCCATGGGAACTTACACAAGGTGTAAGTTTATTTTTCTCTCAGGTAGAATTCAAATGCAGGTTGTTTAGGTTGGGTATGGTGGCTCAGCTGTTATCTAGGATCTAGGCTGCTTCTGGCCTCTCATCCTTGTCTTCATGGCCCATGACGGAGCTCTGGCATCACATCCACCCTCCAAGAAGCAGGAATGCTGAAGAGGGAATAAAAAGGGTGTGCTTCCTGCCACCTTAAAATCACCTCTCAGAAGTGGCACACATCATTTTCCCTTACATTCCATTATGTAGGACTTAGTCACATGGTCATACTTGGCTGCAAGGGAACCAGGATACGTACATTTTATTTCAGAAAGCCTTGTGGCCAGAGATATTATCGAGAGAATGGATATGGGAGGGTACTGAGTAGGTATCACCACAGCATACCTGACAGAGGCTGTTAACTCCATCAATTTCAATGCCCATTTCCCTTTCTTTCTCTTAGTAACAAAAGCCCCCAAGTTTTAGCTGGCTACCCATCCACAGGCTACATTTCCCAGCTTCCTTTGCAGCTAGAGGTGGCCTTGTGACTAAGTTCAGGCCAATGGGAGGTTAGGTACAGACATTGCAATTTCTAGTTCATCTCGGTTATCTCTTGCACACCCTCAACTGGGAACCTGGCCCACAACCCAGGCATGTGCCCTGACTGGGAATCGAACTGGTGACCTTTCAGTTTGCAGGATGATGCCCAACCCACTGAGCCACACCGATTGGGCAAAGACAATTTTCTATATTCCCTCTTCTCCCCCATTCTATTGGATAGAAATAATAAATTCAGTAGCTTCAGTGGACCTAGAGATGGAAGGCACATGCTGAAGGTGGTAAAACTGATGGGTCAAGGGTCAGAGCCCTTTACCTGCCGCATGTTGCACACTACCAGAAAAATATTAGATGAGAGATGAGCTTCTATGTTGGCTGAGATACTGTGTTGTATTTTTATTTATTTTTAGATTTTATTTATTTATTTTTAGAAAGATGGGAAGGGAGGGAGAGAGGGAGAGAAACATTGATGTCCTGGGTGCCTCTTGAGCCCCCCTAGCTGGGGACCTGGCCCCTAACACAGGCATGTGCCCTGACTAGGAATCGAAATGGTGAACCTTTGGTTTGCAGGGTGGCACTCAATCCACTGAGCCACATCAGCCAGGAAAGAGGTACTGTGTTTTAGAGTCTGTTACAGTAGCCTAGTCTGCATCTTAATATAGCAATTAGTACCAGACATAGTGTGCTGATGTAAAAAACCGAAGTCTAAGTAAGACAGGTGGCATTGTCTTTGTGAACACCTAAGGGAAAAAACATTCTGTAGAACTATCTTCTTTGATAATTAGGTTGGCAGTCCATTTGATCACCTCAGTTTGTAGCTCTTGGGAACTGATTGGTGTCTATATGGCCCCCTTTTGCTTTTCCCAGTAACCTTATAAGGCAGATGAGTGCAGGCAAGAACTGGTCAATTTGTAAGCAGAGATGGAAGGATGTAGACTCCGCTGAGGAATTCTTCTCAGCCTGTGGCCTTAGCCTAAAATAACTAGACTGCGGACACTTCTCACATAGCAGAGTTGGAAAAGCTAACACTCTGTGCTCCTGTCATTTGGACCTCTCTAAAAATCTTCCACACATGTGTCCCATGAGACAGTGGAAGGCAACCCAGCTGCAAACATCTTTTGGAAGATGTCAGCATCCCACTCAAGCTCCTGATTCAGATGACTTCAGGGTTGCAACCTTTCAGTCAAAGATAAGAGGATTGGGCTGCTCAAAGAATAGATAAATTTAGAAAAAGGTTCCATGTATTTCAGAATGGTAACTAAAAGAGATCTGGGGGTGTGGCTCTGTTCACATAGAATTGGATGGGAACTTTGTAGAAGAGAGTCAGCACAGCAGGCCTGAGGCTTCTTTCTTCAGAAGGGTCTACGTGCAAGGTTGGCCCTTGGTTGGCATCTGGAAACTTGGCTTTTGAAAGTATTCCTACCATTCCCTAACCGATAAGGGTGCTTCACTGTGGCTGGACTATCTGTGCAAACAATGTGGCTTATGCTGAACATAGCATGGACCTACTGCTAGCATATAACAAAAATGCCAGAAGGAAAAGAGTGAAAACCATATTGTTCACACAGTCCTGGCACAGGGAATCACTCTTATCAGCCCCTTATCACTCTCCAAACTCAACATTCTGGATTCTGACCAAGGGCCAACTTTCCAAGTAGACCTCTTAAAGATGCTACATCCAAAACACTATTTAAAAATTATATATTTTATTGATTATGCTAATACAGTTGTCCCATTTCCCCCCCTTTATTCCCTTCTGCCCTGCACACCCCCTCCCTCCCTTACCCCCTCTGCTTAGTTCATGTCCATGGGTCATACATATAAGTTCTTTGGCTTCTACATTTCCTATTCTATTCTTAACCTCCCTTTGTTCATTTTCTACCTACTGTTTATGCTTCTTATTCCCTGTACCTTTTCCCCCTCTCCCCCTCCCTACTGATAACCATGTCTCCATTTCTATGATTCTGTTCCTGTTCTAGTTGTTTCCTTAGTTTGTTGTTTTTTATTCAGTTGTTGATAGTTGTGAGTTTGTTGTCGTTTTACTGTACATAGTTTTGATCTTCTTTTTCTTAGATAAGTCCCTTTAACATTTCATATAATAAGGGCTTGGTAATAACGAATTCCTTTAACTTGACCTTATCTGGGAATCACTTTATCTGCCCTTCCATTCTAAATGATAGCTTTGCTGGATAGAATAATCTTAGATGGAAGTATTTACCTTTCATGACTTGGAATACTTCTTTGCATCCCCTTCTTGCCTGCAAGGTTTCTTTTCAGAAATCAGCTGACAGTCTTATGGGCACTCCTTTGTAGGTTACTGTCTACTTTTCTATTGCTGCTTTTCAGATTCTCTTCTTATCTTTAATCTTGGGTAATGTAATTATGATGTGCCTTGGTGTGTTCCTCCTTGGGCCCACCTTCTTTGGGACTCTCTGAGCTTCCTGGATTTCCTGGAATTCTATTTCCTTTGCTAGATTGGGGAAGTTCTCCTTTATTATTTGTTCAAATGAATTTTCAATTTTTTGCTCTTCCTCTTCTCCTTCTGGCACTCCTATGATTCAGATGTTGGGACATTTAAAGTTGTCCCCGAGGTCCCTGAGCCTCCCTTCATTTTTTGAATTCTTGTTCCTTCATGCTGTTTTGGTTGAATGTTTATTTCTTCCTTTTGTTCTAAACTGTTGATTTGAGTCCTGGTTTCCTCCCCTTCACTGTTGGTTCCCTGTACATTTTCCTTTATTTCACTTTTCATAGCCTTCAGTTTTTCCTCTATTTTGTGACCATACTCAACCAATTCTGTGAGTATCCTGATTACTAGTGTTTTGAACTGTGCACCTGATAGGTTGGCTATCTCCTTATCACTTAGTTGTATTTTATGTGGAGCTTTGATCTGTTCTTTTATTTGGGCTATTTTTTTTTTTTCTTGTCTTGGCGTGCCTGTTACATAGTAAGGGGAAGAGCTTTAGGTATTGTCAGGGTGGGGCAGCCCACTTTGCATTGTGGTGCAATATATGGGGGAGGGGTCTGAGAAGGAACAGTGCTGCTTGTTCAGCTCTTTGCCAGCTTTCAGTCACTTCCCCCACTACCCACAAAGAAGTTGGGCCCTTCTGGTGCTGATTCCTGGGTGTGTGCGTGTGTGTACATTCTAGGACCCTGTGGGTCTCTCCAATGAACTCTCTTGTGAGGCTAGAGTTTCTCCTGCTGCCTCAACCCCCATAGGTTTTTTCAATCAGAGGTTTTGAGGCTTTTATTTCCCTGTGCTGGAACCCTGGGTTGCACGGTCTGTCTCGCTCCTCAGTTGTTCCTCCTGGTTTATCCACACGCAAATGTGGGACTGCCTGGTCCACCAGCTGCCACCTTGCCATGAGTCCTCTCTGCCTGGCTGCCTGTCTCTGCCCCTCCTAGTGGTCTGGATGAATGTTTCTTCTTTAATTCCATGGTTGTCAGACTTCCATACAATTCGATTTTCCATCAGTTCTGGTTGTTTTTGTTTTTAAGTATGTTGTTGTCCTTCTTTTTGTTGTGTGAGGAGGCACAGTGTGTCTACTTATGCCTCCATCTTGGCTGGAAGTTCCCAAAACACTATTTAGAAAGAGAAAGGAGTAGCTTGACAGTGAAGGTTGGCAGACACCATCTGAAATCAAGTGGTCAAGGTGAGTGCCATCAATAGCAGGACAAATTGAACTTATGTATAACCTGATAGGATGCATTGAGGGCAAAAGTCACTTCTGTGTCAAAGATTCATAATCTGAATTGATAAGCAAACATCAGACAAAAAGAAATTGAGGGGCATTCTATGAAGCAAAACTGGCTTATAATGTTCAAAACTATCAAGATCTTGAAAGTATAAAAAAGACAGAAGAGCCCTGACTGGCGTAGCTCAGTGGATTAAGCATGGGCTGTGAACCAAAGGGTCGGTGGTTCGATTCCCAGTCAGGGCACATGCCTGGGTTGTGGAACAGGTCCCCAGTGGGGGCCACATGAGAGACAACCACACATTGATACTTCTTTCCCTCTCTTTCTCTCTCCCTTCCCCTCTCTAGAAATAAATAAATAAAATCTTAAAAAAAAAAAAAACCTTGTTAAAAAAAAAAGAAATGTAAAATTAAAAAAAAAAAAAAAGACAGAAGAAATGTTCCAGATCAGTATGGAGACATGACATCTAGAAGCCACTGCATGTGATTTTGACCTGGATCCTTTTGCTGCAAATAATATTACTGGGACATTTGGCAAAACTTGAATGGAATCTAGAGAATAGTGGCACACTATTGGGACTTCTTAAGACCATGCGATATTTGGAGATATTGACTGAAAAATATTATCAATAGGTGTTTTGTTGCCAACAAGGATTTATCGAGGAAAACGAAAGCGTTGCAACCCAGTGCATACAGACATGGCAACCACATGTACGCTCTGGCCTGAGTGGCAAGAAGGAGGGATATTTATAGAAGGAAAAGGAAGACAAGGGAGGGGAAGTTAGAACACAGAGGTTTATTATAAACATAGAATTCTTCCTGTAGGGTCCTTGCAATTATCTAGAATTCAAGAACTCCCATAAGCCCAAGCTCCTCCCATAGACCCTCCCTAGTGACTGTGTTTGCTTCAAGTCACGGTTTGTCTTTATCAGAGATTTTTCTAGAAGGACTCATGAGACTTAGTATACAATTGTACTCAGCTAAGGTTATGTACTAATGTACTAAAGATACACTGCCAGATCAGAAGGGGAAAGACAAGGTGCAGACTTCCTTATGCTTTCTCCCTCCCAGGAGGCGTCACAGAGCACAACAAAATACCAGCCATGTGTGTGTGATGTAGGAAACCCATTAGAATTTCAGCATCTAAGGTTTTTGTTGGGGGCCATCGCATAGGTATGCTCTGCCGAGCATGTACAAAAAATTTCAGACTCCAAGAAAGAATGCAAGTGCTCAGCATAAACCATGTGTTTGCACAATCCCAGCTCAGTGAACCACCCTCATCACGTAGGGAATGATGGGTACACTCTGGGTGCCAAGTTTGCAGGCGCCAGCCAATGGCCAACCTTGTAAGTGGGCCCTTCTGAAGCCAGCTGTCTCAGGCCTGCTTATGCTGACTCTTTGGTGCAGTCCACTTCATTGGCCTATGGCCCAGACATCTTTACAGCAAAATTATTATCAGTAGGACCCCACAGGACAGAGTGAGACCAAGGTTTAGTGTTGGCCTCAGTTATGCCTTCCAGGGTCGGGTCCTAGATTTAGCCAGTTAACAAAAAAATACCATTAACCATAGCCTGTCTTAGAAAGCGAAGTGGCTTCTTCAAGTTTCTGCTTGAACCTGTCCGCTGGCCTGAGGCATCTGAGGTATCAGTTGGGTACAGTACACTCTGGCCACTAAGCTAAAGTTGATTGGAAAGCTTTCCAGGGCTGAGACAACACAAGACCACCACACACACAACCCCAGAGGGCGCATGTGGAACCCTGGAAGCAAAGAGTTCATAATTAATAAGGGACCCCAAGCAGGACATGTATTGGTCAGGCAGGACAGGTTAATAGGGTCCTCAGGGTCATTTTCTGCCTTGGGCCCTCTGAGACCAGGCTGAATGGTTCGGTTCAGTCCTTGCTTTCAGAGGGAAATGCGAAGGAAATCAGGTCCTAACAGTTGGCTTTTCCATGACACCAGTTCATCCACTTCATGAGCATGGACAACACCTGGAGGTATTTGGGGCCAAGACCACCTCCTGTCATCCCCAAGTCAGCTGTCAGGTGTGACTAGTTGGAGGAATAGATATCTGGGATAAGCTCACGGTTTGAATTCAAGGTGGTCTAGCAGCTTGGAAAAGCAACACTGGGCATTTCTCTCTCTCTGTCTCTCTCTTCATCTCTCTTTTTAGTCGGGGTGAAGAAGAAAGCTTCCAGGAATAATTCTGAAAGACAAAGATCTTAATGTCTCTCCCCAGATTCTGATAAGTTTGTGTGTCTCCTTTTTGTGTTACAAAATTAGTGTGGCTCATTCAGTAATCATAACTACATCTTTGTCCCAAATATTTTCCTGAGGTAAAGGTCACATAATATATCATTCACCATTTTAGCCATTTAAAGGTCTATAGTTCAACACTGGCCAGGTGGCTCAGTTGGTTGGAATGTCATTCGCACACCAAAAGGTAGTGGGTTCCATCCCCTGTCAGGGCAGGTATGGCAACTGATCAAAGCTTCTCTCTCACACTGATGTTTCCCTCTCTCTGTCTCTCTTTCCCTTCCTTTCTCTCTCAAATCAATAAAAACATATCCTTGGGTGAGGATTCAAGAAGAAAAGTACAATTCAGTGGCTTTAAGTACATTCACAATGTTGTGTAACTGTCTCCACTATCTAGTTCCAGAACATTTTCGTTACTCTGTACCTGCGAATAGTCTCTCTCCATACCCCTCCTCATCCCAGGAAACCACTAACCTATTTTCTGTCTCTAGGGATTTGCCTGTTCTGGGCATTCCACATCAATGGAATCATGTGATATGTAGCTTTCTTTCACTAAACAGAATGTTTTCAGGGTTCATCCATGTTGTAGCATGGATCTGTGCTAATTTCTTTCTGCCCTCTCCCTGCATTTCCTCTTTCTGTCTGAGTAACATTCCATTTCACAGTTACATCCCATTTGGGTTATCCATTTATCAGTTGGTGGACATTTGAATTACTTCCACTTTTTGGATACTATGAATAATGCTGCAAGTTTTTTTTGAACACTTGTTTTCAATGTCTTTGGGTATATATGTAGAAGTTAAATTTCTAGATCAAATGGTAATTCTATGTTTAACTTTTTGAAGAACTGACAAACTGCTTTCCAAAGCAGCTGCACCATTTTACCTTCCCACCTGCAATGTATGAAGGTTAGGATTTCCCCACATCAACACAAACATTTATTTTCCATGTGTTTGTGAGTGTAAAGAGGAATCTCATTGTGGTTTTGATTTGCATTTCCCTAATGACTAATGATGTTGAACATCTTTTTATGTACTTATTAGCATTCATAGATCTTCTTTGGAGAAATGTCCATTCAAGTTCTTTGACCGTTTAAAAATTGTGTGTTTTTTTTGTTATTGTTGAGTTTGTAAGAGTTATTTATACATTCTGGGTACTAGGCTCTTATCAGGTCTGTTATTTGCAAATATTCTTACTCATTCTGCAGGTTGTTTTTCACTATCTTGGTTGTGTCCTTTGATGCATAAATGTTTTTAACTTTGACAAAGTTCAATTTATCTATTTTTTCTTTTGTTGCTTGTGCTTTTTATGTCATATATGAGAACAAACCACCAAATCCAAGGTCATGAAGATTCATTCCTATGCTTTCTTCTACAAATTTTATAGTTCTAACTCTTACATTTAATTCTTTGATCATTTTGCATTAATTTTTGGGTATGGTGTGAGATAAGGATCTGAATTCATTTTTTTACATGTGGTTATCCAGCTGTCCCACACTGTTGAAAAAACTATCCTTTTCCAACCCTGTTGAAAGTCAGTTGACCATAGATGTGTGAGTTTATTTCTGGACTCTCAATTTCCTTCCATTGACCTATCTGTCTATCCTTATGCCGCACTGTTTTGATTACTGTAGCTTTGTAGTAGGTGTGAGTCTTCCAATTTTGATCTTTGTTGTTTTGTTTAAAGATTGTTTTGGCAATTTGGGACCTCTTGCAATTCCATATGAATTTTAGGTTCAGCTTATCCATTTCTACAAAAAAAATGGTAGTTGGAATTTTGATAGGGATTATCTTGAATCTGTAAATCTATTTGGAGAGTGTTGCCATCTTAATAATATTAAGTCTTCCAGCCCTGGCTGGTGTGACTCAGTGGATTGAGTGCCAGCCTGCAAACCAAAGGGTCGCCGGTTCGATTCCCAGTCAGGCCACATGCCTGGGTTTTGGGCCAGGTCCCCAGTAGGGGGCGTGTGAGAGGCAACCACACATTGGTGTTTCTCTCCCTCTCTTTCTCTCTCCCTTCCCCCCTCTCTAAAAATAAATAAATAAAATCTTTAAAAAAAATAAAAAAATTAATATTAAGTCTTCCAATTGATGAACATGGTTATCTTTCCATTTATTTAGGCCTTTAATTTCTTTCAGCAATGTTTTGTAGTTTTCAGTGTACAAGTCTTTCAGTTCTATGGTTAAACTTATTCCTCAATATTTTATTCATTTTGATGCTATTATAAATGGAGTTGTTTTCTCAATTTAATTTTCAGATTGTCATTCTAATAGATAGAAATTCAAGTGGTTTTTATGTGTTGATCTTGTATCCTGCGATATTCTTGAATTCTTCTATTAGCTCTAACAGTTTTTTTTCTGTGTGAGCACTTTAGAATTCTGACTATTTAAAAATTTTTATCCAAGCTTTTCATCCAAAAGGGTTGGATGCAATGAGAGTCAAAAGCATTTTCACACGTACCACACACACACACACACACACACACACACACACACACAAATGTTTGTATACAACTAGAAAGACACATGATGTCCAGGAATTGGTCGCAATGAAATAGTGAATTTCAACAATTTTCAGAATTGACTTATACAACCCCCTTTTTTTCTGATCTCTTATCCAGTGAGCATCCTGGAAAAGATCAACCCCTTTCTGAGGACGCTGCATTTAGTAATCAAGCTGCTTCCTCAGGTGTGTGCACCGGGAGAGAGGTGAGGGACCCAGAGTCAGGCTGTTGGACCAATGTTCAAAACTTCATCTAATTGGGAAAGTGGAACACAAGTCAACAGCAGTGGGACACCCCACCCCCACCCTGGGGGTCCACAGTCCAGTCTGTTAGGAGTGCCTGGAAGGTTACAGTCCCTGTCTTGCGCCCTCCCCTAACTTGCAGTTTTGTCATGAATCACAAGTTGGAAACGCATCAGAAATTAGCATCTGCCTCAGAAAGAGAGAGCTGAGCAGGGGTTTGATTTCAGACAGTTCCCTCAAAGAAGAAGCATTTTCCTGTGGGCATGTTTATGGGACCCAGATGGTCCAGCCAGCACCCATGATGTTTTCACAGTTCAGGGGACATCCTAAATCTGCTGAGGTCCCAGAGTCAGCCTCCTGTTCATTGAGCACACGTTTGCTTTCGGCTGAGCACAGTGCATGCTGAGAATGAAACAGCTCATAGCAGACAGTATCAGGTTTCGGCTTGGAGTCAGGTCCAGGCAATTAGGATCTGTGAATTCAGGAATTCAGAACAGCCAGAGGGTTTTCCTCAGCAGCAGCAAGCCTAGGCACCTGCCTGTGACTCTCGTCCAAGTCCAAATGACAACAGCTTTCCCAAGCCCTTGGTAGCTTGTCAGCCTTAGAGCTCAAATGGACCCACTTAAAAAGAACTCTTAAAATTCAACAATAAGAAAATGAACAATCTAATTAAACATGGACAAAAGGCTTGAACAGATACCACACAGAAGAAGATATACAGATGGCAAATAAACCTATGATAAGATGCTTGACATCATATGTCATTAGGAAAAGACAAATTAAAACAACAGTGAGCTACCTATCACACACCTGTTAGAATGACCAAACTCTGGAACGGGGACAGCAGCGAATGCTGGCGAGGATGCAGAGCAGCAGGGACTCTCCCTCACTGATGGTGGGAGTGCCAAATGGTCCTGCCACTTTGGAAGACAGTTTGGTAGTTTCTTATGAAATTAAACATCTCTTACCATAAGATCCAGCCTTGCACTCCTTGGTATTTACCCAAAAGAGCTGAAAATTTATGTCTGCACAGAAACCTGTACATGGATGTTTGCAGGAGTTTTATTCATGACTGCCAAAACTTGGGAGCCATCAGGATGTCCTTCAGTTGGCGAATGGTTAAATATGCTGTGATCCATCCAATCGGTGGAATATTATCTAGTGCTAAAAAGACATGAGCTATCAAGCTATGAAAAGCCATGGGAGAAACTTAAGTGCTCTTTCTAAGTGAAAGAAGCCCATCTGAAAGGCTGCATAGTAACATGATTTCACCCACATGACATTCTGGAAAAGACAAAGCTGTGCAGACTATGTAAGATCAGTGGTTACCAGGGGTTGGGAGAAGGGAGGGATGAACAGGCGAAGTTCAGAGATAATGTATGATAACGTAATGGTGGTCACCTGTCACCCTGGCCAGGTGGCTCAGTCAGTTGGAGCATCGCCCCCATGTGCCAGGCTTGTGGCTTCCATCCCAAGTCGAGGCACATGTCAGAGTCAACCAATGAATGGGTGGATGGGTGGAGCAATGGATCAATGTTTCTCTCTCTCTCTAAAAAAATCAATAAAAATTTGTTTTTAAAAATGGTGGTACATGTCTGCTGTGTCCTCTCTTTCTCCCATTGCCTGACAAGGTCCAGGGATGGGAAGGGGAGACCTCAAGGAGGCTCCCCGAAAAGGGAGGACATGACATAATTAGCTTGGTAGTGGGGATTTCAGGGGAATTGCTAATAGGAATTTTATTATTATTCTTTCTATGATTGTTTTACGCTAACCTAAAACAAATATCTCAAGATGAAGTAAAGAATGGGAAGGAGGAAGTTACTCAGGCTTCTATGGAAAGTCAATCTATTGAAAAATCACCTACTGTTTCGTATCCGATTAATGGTAAAAGGTTATTAATTGAATTACTGTATAATTCCTTACCGGGAACTTCCCAAGAAGAACTTATGAGCAAATTACATCAAGCAGAGTTGTTCAGCCCTGAAAATATTTATGCACCGATAATGACACCTGGTTATATAAAGGATAACCAGCCAGAACAAACAGGGTTTTATAATCCCCTCCCTACCATTCCAAAATTACTTTACGGGGCTTATGCTAAAGAAGGGCGTATTTGGTACCCTCCATTAGGAAAAAAGAACATGCAGATACATCTAGCGCCTACTGACCCCCCATTGCCCTTTGCAGGAGCCTATATTGAAGGCATAAGAATAGTCAATAAAAATGAAAAACATGTTCCTTGGCAAAGTCTGCCTGCTATGGAACGACTAGCATGCCAAAGTCCCCCTGGACGTCAACTGAGCAAAGAGCAAAAGAATTTTATTCGGAGATAGTTAATCAAACTTAAATCAGTTCACCCATTGTAAGTTAGTAGAATAAAATAATCTTATTGAAACACATAGTAATAGAAAAGGCACTTGGTTCATAATATCTTAGTAGAATAGAATTAAGAAATAGACATAGATCATGGGTCAACCATTAACCACAGGCAAAGGAATTGATTGAGATTCTGTCTGGCAAGTTAAGTATTTGTTCTCAATTTCTAAGACCATTGTATAATGAATTATGATTTTTTGCTTGGTTTAATCATAAACCTATAACCTTAGAAAGTTAAGGCTTGCCAAAAAATCTGTATATAAGCAATGTGAAAAGTGACAATAAATCGGAACAGCTTTGCACAGCCATCGAGTTGTGTACTTGCCTGTCTCCCAGCGCCGACGCCTTACCCACCTTCGGGAACCCCCTTGATCCTGCTGCAGCTGGACTGCGGCACATGTCATTACACGTTTGTCTAAACTCATAAAATGTACAATACCAAGAGTGAACCCTAATGTAAACTATAGACTCTGGGTCATAATGATGCTGATGTAGGTTCTTGGATGTAAAAAATGTCCCTCTCTGGTGGGGGATGTTGCTGGGGGGGCTGTGCCTGTGTGTGGGGCGGGGGAAGGTATCAGATCTGTACTTACTGCTCACTTTTGTCTTGTGGAGCCAGGCATTTGGCTTTAACAAGGCCTCATTGGCAAACTAAAAAATGTAAAGCGTATTTGCCTGTGGATTGGAGATTGTTTCTCTTTTTACATTGTCTCCTGGTCCCCCAAAGTTTCCAACAGGCCAAAGTGACAGCCCAAACCATCACTTACAGAGACTTGTATTTGTTCTGATCCCAGTACTCACAGGGTTTAAACTCCAGTCGTCCCACCGGTGGCAAAGACAGCAGAGTGACACACACATACAACACACACACTTGTTTTTGCGGCTTTCTCTGACCCAGATGGCCTCTCTAGGGCACATTACAAGCATACAACATTTTATTGTTTTGTATTCTTTCACGAGATGATCAATAAGGTGCAGCCACAAGAAGAAACAGTGAAGAGGCTCAGGAAAACCAAGTTTATTAGACTTGCCTGTCCTAGACACAGGTGTGCCATGAAGGGCCACAAGGAGGCCAGAGGGCAGGAGGCAGGACCAAGAGGAAGATTTAGGTCATGACCTTTATTGGGGATTCCTTGGGAAAGGTAGGCAGGGTAAATAGTTTAGGACTGGGCAGGTTGACTGATTTCTTTTTTTGGGGGGGTGGCTTTGTACTCTAGGGATGGTCCTCAGTTGCCTGGCACCTGGCTCTCAGGTGGGTAAAGCAGAGGAATATTGCCTCCTGGGGTGTAGGAGCCAAATGGAGGGGGCCTGGCTCTGGACTTGGTTGTTTATGAATCAAAGGCACACTCTGTCTGGGTTGTAAAAACTGGCCAGCTCTGGGAGAAGCAGCCTCTCCCCAGCCAGAAAGGACTTGTAAGTGGTCAAGATGTCATAATATACAGAAAACAAACAACTATATATAAAAACATATTTTTATATGTATATTGTATATACATATAACACATACATTGATCATTGATTTTTTATTTATTTTATTTTTTAAAAGATACAACACTTTATTTATTTTTTAAATATATTTTCTTGATTATGCTATTACACTTGTCCCATTTTTCCCCCCTTTATTCCCCT